>PVJX010004425.1:0-94950 GCA_004027295.1 Dolichotis patagonum | reverse complement strand
CAGCATTGAAAGATTATTGTTTTTATCCCAGAGTTAAAAATCTGCAAGGAGCTCCTGCAGTCTCCAGACGCAACAGAGAGACACTGTCACCCTGGAATGAGTTCAACTTTATTTTTTATTTACTTTTTACTGTAGATGATATACCTCCATCAAGTAGTGCAGTGGAGGTTTTCCTTAGGAAGCCGTCTAGGCTTGGGGAAGGAGTGTGTTGCTTGTTTCTAAGTTATCATCTGACACTTTTAAAAATCAATAATCATTTGCTTTAGTATGCATGTTTTATTTTCACATTCTTGTTTGTTGTTTTTCCATGCATGTGTCTCAATGAGTCACCTAACCACAATTATATATTCAGGCATCCTGTGGTTCTGCATGGTACCCTCATTCCTCAGGAATTATATTTCATTCCCCCGACATGATGAATGTGTTTCCAGTCTCTTTGTCTCACACACACACACACACACACACGTGCACATGTGCACACATACTTTTAGCTTCTCTCAGGTTTGTTCTGTAGAAGCTGCTGCTGCTGTCCACCAGGTGTCAGTAGAGGCAGTTTGACCCACTGGTTTCTGTCAGCAGGGTCTGTTGAAGTTACTGCTTTGGGCTGTCGTCACACCATTCCGCTACTCTTCCCCTGAAAGACTCTCCCCTTTCTGATACGTGTTCAGAGATGATAGTCCACTTGTGGGGAGAGGTAGCCACAAGGAAAATATATCATAAACATAGCAAGCAGACACATTGATCCTTTCCAGAACTGACCTCATAAAAGTTGTACTGGCTGACTTTTCCTTGACTTTTCAACCACTGTGTTATGTGGCTAAAAAGTACTTCGTGTTTCACTCAGTGTGACACTAATTTAGATGTATCAGGGTGTTTTAAATTTTTGGCTTGTTTTAAAGTCCACTGTAGCCCTAGAAATCTGACCCCAACCACTGCTTACAAAAGCAAAAATAGGACTTTGCCTAGTCTGTGGCCCTAGAACCTATCATATAAGGGAGAAAGAATACCACCATGCATACCTGTATTTCTTCTATTTAATCTGCACATTCCCCTTTGAGGTAGACCATCTTATCCTCATTTTAAGAATGCATATCTTGATTCTAAATAACCCATATATCACTCTATTGGTAAACATCAAGGCCCATGTTCTTTCCAACATGCGTGGGGACTTTGCCTGCAAGAGAAAAAGAAAAGAAGATAAAGGAGGAGAGGGTACAATATTTGGCATAGATAGGTTAAAAAGGAAGAGAAGAAGCGAGCCCTAGGGTGATGTGTTGAACATGAATTTAAAGGAGGGGAGTGGTAGGGTAGAAATAAAGCCTAATCATTTTGCCAAAAACAAAAACCAAAAAATTAGCCACAGCAAATTCATCTCAGTTTCAACCACAGGCCCTGGTTGTATTGTCTCCCATCTTGCAGGCAAAATGTTTGCAGTGACTGCTAAAAGTCTGAAATGAAAATTATAGCTTTGTCCTTCAGCAATTGTTTGCTAATGTCTGTTACAGAGGGCTGAGTCTCCTGCCATACCTAGCAGAGCACTTCTGACTTTGCCTCCCCTCAAAGAGGTGATCCACTGAGACTAGCGCCCAGCCCACCAGATAAGCAGAGCTTCTGCCACCATTCTACAGCTTTGTTAAGTCATTTGGAGACTTGCACTGCCTTGTATTCAGCTTCGTCTCCAGCCTAACTGTGTGGCTTTTAAAATCTGTCTTACTGATTTTTTGAAACGTTACTACCCAATAGGGATAATATTATGAAGTATAAAAGGTGAGTCACAGCATGGTATGATCAAGTACACCGTGTTTCTATTCCCTATGGTTTGAGTTCTTATCTAATTCCTCTGATCCAAATGCAGCTGTAATATATCCACCTCATTGAGTTCTAGACACACTGTTAAAATGTAGAGACCTCAGGGAAAGAGAACCGGGGCTCCCTCTAGGATGTTACAGAATTGGAGACAAATTCATTACTACACCCAACCACTTTTACTCAGGTTATATGAACATGAAAGCTGGCCTTGAAAGGCAAAAAACCCCCACAAAAATCCATGAAAGGTCAATTTCAGTTTTGAAAGAGAAAAATGCTAGGTGAACCACAAGCAATTCCACTTCCCATGCTAGTTGAACCATAAGCAGTCACCACCTCCCATGGTGATGATGGTGAATAGGAAAGTGGGCATCTGTGTCATTCGTCAGTCTTTAACCACCCACGGCATCTCAAGGTTGGGGCCAAATAAGAGCCCCAGTCCTGAATGTCTTGGTGATGGTTAGTTAGGGCCATCCAGGAAATGGTAGAACATGATAATGACCATAATATTAATGAAGAAATCTTCTAATGCCTAATGATAATGTCCTATTTCTAAATTTACAAAGCACTTTCTGGGATGATGTATTTAAAATTTTATACATTTAAATTTCAAGACTTAAAATTTACAAATACACATGGAGAGGGCAACAATTCTGATTTTACTTTACCAGCAAGGCTCAGAGAGGTCAGGAACCCACCCAAGATCCCAAACTCCAGAGCTGTGAGGCTCAAAGCATCTGAAAGGACTCTGGTCCAAGCGTCTTTCCTCCATACCTGGGACTGAACTTGGTCTAGAATGTCTCCCGAATGTCCAGGCCAAGGTTTTATGAGGGGAAGAGAGCAGGGGGAAGCACTGCCTTCCAGCACGGGGTCAGGGGATGTGCAGGCGGCCCACAGCCCACACCGGCAGGGCACCCACTTGGAGGGGTAGCCACTCACCTTTCCCCTCTGCGCTTCCAGATGAAGCCCCAGCACCTGGAGGCCAAAGTGGGGACAGGGAAGGCAAGAAGTTTAGTCTATACCATAAGCTTCAGCAGAGCCCAGTGCCCCCAACACCTATTCTGCTTCAGAAAAGCAGTTGCTTGCTGCGTAAACACCTCAAAGCATCACCAAGCTATGCTCCTGTCTTATCTGATGACCTCTAAAATGCTTTGATTTAGGAAATCTACAGTAGGCACTGGTACCAGTCTGGTCACATTTCCTTGCTGTCAGAGGAGAAGATGGGTTTGTCCTTCCTGGGAGTCCTCCTGGGGTTAATGGTCTGGGGTCAGAGTTTGTGATAACCTAACACACTGACATCAGACCTTTTCAAATGAACCAGGAGACTGGCTTGCAAAGCTTCTCACTGTTATGGCACATGGCTGCACAGCATTCTGTGTTCTTTCTTCTGAGAAGCCAAGGAGAAGAAAACTGAGGAAGACAGTGTTGAGAAGGCTGCAGACTGTGCCCTCAGAAAAAGTCGATATAAAGATCAAAGAGGAGCCATGTTTCCAGTTCAGTTTAGGACATATAAACAGTGACTCATTAGGTCTGTATAGGAAGAGTTTTCAGAGGGGTAATTATTTCAGTTGTCCCTTCAACATTGCCTAAGGATGACCAAAGGGATACTGACTATTGAAACAAAAAACAGTGATCCCACTCAAAGAGCTGACACCAAAGGGGTAAGCCTCCTGAACTGTCCTCCTCTACATTGCAGAGTTATTTTGCTCACATGGAGTCACTCCAAAAGGACATTCCATGACTCCCCATTTCCCACAGGACAAAGCCCAAGTCAAGGAGACCTTTCAGGACCCTGCATTGTTTTTGCAGTGTCATTCAGGCCCCTGCCCAAGTCACATGTCCTGTACTCTTTTGTTGTCCCTTGGCCATGCTTTTGATCCCCTGCCTAGAGAAAATACTGGTTCATTTTTTCAAAATCAAACTTAAATGTCACCCCTGGGTCTCCTCATACAAGTAGAATGAATAACACTCCTTTTATTTAGCTCTTCTACTCGAGTTGAAAGTTACTTCTTCACCTCAGGTCCCTAGACTACACTCCAAGAGTCATCCATCTTGAACGATCATGTCCAATGGAGTTCATGTCCGATGGAGTAAATGGGACCAGCCTAGACCAAATCCTTAGGTTGGAAGATGCCTTATCAGCTTCCAGGCTTGCTTTTTAGACTCTTCTCTTTTATCTACCCGCAAAGGGACCTTCTCTTTGTCCCAGAGCAAAAATAGCTCTCATGTCTCCTTTTCATTTCATTCACGAAATCACACTTATTTAACTTGGCTGTCTTCCACTATCTACTTACATTCTAATAATGATCAAAGTCTGCAGCCAGAGCTTAATTTAGAATCTGTGAGTAGGTGTATGGTGTCTGTGCACCCCTGAAAATGTTTGCCAAATCATTTGCTCATTTCTCAAGGGAAGGGACCCCAATTTGCATTACATTCCTGAAGCAGGCCACACCCAGAGTAGCCGAAATCCACTAAGCCAAAATGAAGCTTTGGAGGAGAATGTGAAGGGCCAGTGTGCAGCAGGCCCTCGTGGCCATTAGCTGCCCTCTGGAACCGTATCACACACTGTGCTGCTTTCCACAGCATAAGGGTGCTGCTCTTCTCAGAGGCTTACTGTGCCCTGAAAACAAAACTCAGCCCCAGGTATAGGGAGAATGAGCTTCTGTATGGCCGCCTCTAGCTATGAAAGATGAGTCTTACTAGGCCTAAGGTGGAGGAGAGAAAGTCCCCTTCAGCACTAGCTGGCAGCATCTCTAAATCATCACTGATGCACTGAATACACTTAAACTCTCTCCCACAGGACAGCTTCTCAGATATAGGAAAAACCACTGTCAAACATTGTAGCACATTCCCTAGATTTCCTCCAACATTTCTTAGACATCACCCATTCCTGGGTGATGTCTCTTAGACATCTCTTCTCTTAGAATGTGGCTTCCTGTGTATGTTCTGGCCTTTATCAACAGGTTGCACCTCCATCCTACAAATTATCAGCATTGGAGTTATTAGAAGCAGCCTTAGCTCACCATAGGTTATGTGGAACCCAGTGTCTCCCACAATCTTTAGACTTATTTCCTAAATGAGGGCATAATTCCATTTATTTTTGAGTTTCAAAGGACTCAATGACAACTTTATCTTCTTCTGTATTTTTAGAAACTATATAAAAACATACATGTTGAAAGGGCGAGTGTCCAGGCTCCATTCTTCCAAGGGAAATGAGTTTTGCCTAAGGATGCAGCATTGGCCTGCACAAGTCTCAGTGTTTTTCCCTTGGTACCTGCCATCTGTGATTTTTAATGGCTTCTGCTGGCCAACTTTTCAAATGGCTTATGAATTTTAGAGAGCAGAGCCTCCACGTTAACCTATCTGCATCCCCAGAGCTTATCCAGGTGGTAAATGCTCATGTCACATTCATCACTGTCGTTTCTACCTCCTAATGCCCAAGTCCCTCATCCTCACACCACCTCCACTGCCCCCCCACCCAAGTTCTGTCCCCTTTCCTCCCTCCCATGGGAAGTGAGAAATATATTCTTTTCTGCACTTAGTTTTCAGCAAGATGATCTCTTCTGTTAGATCGGAAGCTCATTGTGGGCAGGCATTGGAACAAACCCTAGAGCTTTGCCTAAACAGAGCAGGTCTCCATCAAGGTCTGTCTCCAACCAAACAAATGAATGTAAAATATAAGTTTTTTCCACTTTGCAGCACCTGCCTAGACACTAAATAGAATCATATTCTGTTCTAATTAAAAACCCTGACCACTGAGCCAGGGGGCTGCGAGTGATATGAAGACTAGACCTTGACTTAGCACTTCCCAAACCAAGTTCTAGTTGTCAGCCCTTCCTCAGCATGGTCACCCTTTCCGGCAAGTCAGCACTGTGACTCCCTCCTTGACGCCCTGCTTAACGAAGCCTTTACTGTTCTTGCTTCCATTCTGGCAAGTGAATCACTCAGCTCATCTTTTTTGTTTTATACCTTTTTGACCCCATGAATTTCTGGTGGCACCCAGGCCGGTGTCTGTGGCCCTAGAAGGGACCAGCTCTGGGTTTCCCCTCATCATCACAGAACACTCTGCTGCCACCCACAGTATCTTCCAGGATGACAGAAAGTGAGGCCCTGGGACACCTGCCTCCCCTGGGAGGTTATTAGAAGCTTTGCTTGGGTTATATTTAAAACTTGAAAGCTTGTTGAAAGAAATAGTACTAAGTACTACTAAATAAAGTATGATAGTAATGCTTTACCAACAGTGATACAGTAATACTAAAGCACTAAGTCATACTATAGTTGAAAAAAAAAAAGCAATAAAGGAAAATTAGTAGTAAGGTTTGTGGGACTGGCACTAATTTTCAACATTAACACTTTTTCCTGTTTTTGGATACTATGTTTTATGCACAGTACTTTTCTGTAGTTCACACACATTTGCAATTTTGAAAATAATACTTTATATTGATGGTGTAGTAAGGACATAACTGGGATTTTGGAGCTATAGCTTTAAGATGATTTTTAAAAGATGCAAAGCTGTTCTAACATAGTTGCATTTTTTTGTATTTTAATTCCATGGTTACCAGTCATGATTCTTGGCTGCAAGTGATAGAAACTAGACCTGAAGCACAATCTGTAAAATGGGAGCATTTGTTCAGAGTAACAGGAAAACGTTGAGTAGCCAAACTCTGGGAGGGGGAGAAGGGGCACAGCTGGGCCTCAGGGAGGACAGAACCAGAGGTGTGAGGCCACCGCTTTTTCCTTTGTGTTAGACTTTCTGTGAGTGTCGGGTTGATCCTCACACCTCCACATGGGCTTTCTCCAGGTGGTGAGAGATGTGGCCACACTTTTAGAGTTTTAATTTCTGATGAATTCTTCTCCTGAAGAAGAAATAAGAGCTTTCCTTTCTCTCCCTCTATACTTCTTCCCCTTCTCCTTGCCCTCCTGTTCCCTTTACCTCTCCTTCTCTCCTTCTCTCCTTCTCTCTTTCAGTATCCTGAAGAGCCATCTCATTAGCTTACCTCAGGTCTTCGACCATTTTAGTCAGAAGTGTGGTACTGTAGTTGGCCTAGCTTGGATCAACCATATTATTCATCTTCTCTGGCACCTTCAGAATCTCATGTGAAACATGGCCACTCCCACAATTTGGAAGAGGGCAGTAAATGGCAGGATAGTTTTAAACAAGAAAGCATAGACCAGAGATTCAATACTATGGCATGTGCTCTCACTGTGGGACATCTCCAAACCTGAACCTCTCCGTTGCTTCAGGACTGGACAGGTGACTGAGGGTAGGCAGTAGATTGTGATTGCTGTGACCCTTGCCAAACTGACTGGTAGCAAGAACCCATTTTCTAAGTAGTTGTATTTTAATCCAGGTATCACCTGGATTCATCTCTTCTATCAGCTTCCAACTCAGATGGCTTCCATCATGGTGTATTACCTTATTTTTTATTGTAGTCAGTTACTCACCATATAGTTGTTGAGTACCTATTTTGTATCTGATAATCTGCTTCATATGGAAGATACAAAAATGAAAGGAACAGCCCCTGCCATAAATAGATTCCAGTCTAGTGGGAAAGGCGGCCATGTAAACCTATAATTGCCACTGGTGTGACAAGAACTATGATGGAGTATGAATTCATTGTCTGATAGATGTAGAGTCAGGATGAAATGTCATATGTAAATCTCTCTGGTGATCATAATTCACGTGCTGCTGCTTCTATGTGTTTCCTCCTCATCAACATCAATCTGGTTCCCCTGACCCAATGAAATTCAGGTGCACAGTGCATATAGTTTGCCTGTCACTTTCAGTCATTCTCTTCAAACACTAGGAATATGAGCCTAGGGAAATAAGTAAAGTACAGATTAGTTTCCTCATTTTATACTAAAGAAACGGTCCTTCCAACACTTTGAAATTACTTGTCATGATCCCCTATCTAATATGTGATGCCATTGACCTTCAAACTCACGTTTACCCTCCAGAAAAAGGGACCCGATCCTCGTCTGTCCCCAGCAACATGCTGAGGGATTCAGACCCGTATTCATCATCTACCTGTGCCCATCTCTGTCCCGTCTCATCCGTGTGCCTCTGGTCAGGGACACCCATGGGCCTCCTCCTTTTAACATTAACAAGGAGAAGGTCAGAAGAGAAGTCATAAGTGAGCACATGAGGGATTCAGACTATAGCAGAAGTGCACATGAGTGACCTGTATCTTTCTCAATGCAGATTGATTAAGGTAGGACCCAAATTTTCTGTTTCTGACAAGCTCTCAGCTGCTGCTGAAACTGCTGGTCTGCAGACTGCACTTGGAGAAGCAAAGATTAGGCTGGAGATGTTGATACATCTTAGCCTGTCTTGGGGAAAACAGCAAAATTTTTTTCTTAAAAGGCTGAGGTAGAAAAATTTGAACTGGAGAAAAACATTACTTTAAAAACATGTTTATAGAAGAAACCCTGACATGAAAATTAGGAGGTCATTTGAAGTTATACATGTTACAAAACCCACTTACACTTGTTTCTCCACATCTCAGAGTAGCAAATATCACCTCAAACTAATTAATGCATATGATATTATTTGGAAGAAAAGCATCATAGAAATGAAAATCATAATCTATATTACTTTTTCTTGTATTTTCTCTTTGTAGGAGATATCAGTGAATAAAAGGATCCAGAATGATTACTAACCTATGACTCCCAACAGTATGACAGGTATCTAATATATTTTCTTAATTTTCTTCATGTGTCTGCATTTTTGTTCCTACCTAAAGTGAAGCCCAGGGTTCTTAAAGAGTAAGCTGAGCTGAAGCAGCAGTTATTTCCCAACCAATAAGTATTGTTAATCCTTATGAATATATCCCTACAAAATATCCTTCATCTTCTCCAAGAACTATGAGATATATCACCACCAGAGAAATAATGGAGAGGAAACAATAATTCTCAGCAAAATGGTAGTTTTTACCAAGCTAAGATCACCCATGCACACTGAATACGCTTACTCTGTACAGTCCCTCAGATCCTTGTCGTAAGTGGCTCCCTGTGACTGACTATGGAGTCTATGCAAAGTGGGCTGTTTCTTCCACTGAGCAATAGAACCTGAATGGAACATGATTAGGTCACCGACAGCACATATGAGCTATAAAACTCTTACAAGGGTCAAAGGAGAAATAGAGTGACTTCTGGAAGAATATAAGATTATATAGATAGACATGAAAACACACATTATAATGCCTGAACTGGGGAGGCTGAAGGGAGGATTGAAAGTTTAAGGCCAGTGTGGGCTACATGGTAAGTTCAAGGCCACCCTGGACTCTATAATGATAGGCTATCTCAAAAACAAAACAAAAACAGAATATAAGATATTAATAGTGCAAATTCTTAATAAAGCACTTAGAGCATAGGCTGCACACTGCTAGGCCCTAGGGATCCAGCAGATAACACCAATGAAGACAGTGTTTGAGTGTGGATAAAAACAACTGGGGAGCTCAGTTCCCCTCTGAAAAGAAGCCATCCTCCACTCTAGGCACTCACTGACAAACAGAAGCCATCTTTGTTTACAGATTTTGGATTTTTTGAGAAGTTATAAATCCAGATTTTAAATGAAATACCTCAATTTTTAAATGTTAACAGTTAATACAGGTGAACAAAATGTGGTATTCATACATAGTGATGTACTACTCTGCCATAAAGAAACAAGCCTGGAGTCACCCGTAGGAAAAGGAACGCATCCTGAGATCATAATATGAAGTGAAATAAATCAGGAAACACAGCTGATTAAAAAATAGGTATAGGAAGCAGGAAAATTGATTTCATTCAAATGGGAAGGGGACCAAGAGACAGAAAGAGAGGGCAGGGAGGGGAGAAAAGGGAGAGGGAATAAAGAATTGAGATGTGTTATATACATGGCTCCCCACAAGGAATGTAATCTTCAAGTAATGCAAATGTACTAGTAAAACTTATAGACTGGAAAAAGAAAAAAAATCATAAGATTCATGAGCCATTCTAATTATGTTTGCTGACTGGACTTTACCCAACTGTCAGTTTATTACCCATGCTGTACATTCTCCACCCTAGCACCAAGCCCATGACCATCCTTTTGGTTACCATGGCAGCTGCCAGTAAACCCCTGCATGTCATGGATGCACTCTGTCTTTCGATAATTTGTCATCTCACTTTCTGAAATGAGCCATATGTGCAGGACAGTTTCTCTGAAAACCTGTTCTCTAGTACACTTGAAAAACTAAAGCAACCAAAAGTTGTCACACTGTCTTCTGAAAGTTTGGAAGACTCCCAATAACCATACACATTTTCTCCTTGCCTCTCTACCTATGTACACCTGAGCTCCTAATGCACCAAAAAGATGGAGTACCTTGGAAAACCAGAATGATTCACATTTGTAAGAAATGAGGTCCTCAGAATCACATCCCATGTTTTCCTTATTTTATTGCACATTAGCAAATACCAAAACCTACCCACTCCCCTTTTTATTCCATTAACAAGATCAACCTTTCCCCTTTTAAATCTTCTACATCATAAACCCACTCATCCAGTGGAAAGTGGATGTAGCTCAACCTTGCAGTACCCTCCATGTTTATGCTAATAGTGGGAATTCCTGTCAGAAAGAGTGATGGCTTAAATTTGAGGAGATGCCTACATGTGGACAAGTAGTGATACTGCACAACTAGGGGAAAATGTTCTCTTAGGAAAGGAGAGGGTAAGATCAAACATCACACAAGGGTTGCTCCAAACAAGTACTCCACACCCAAAAGCACTTCAAAGATACAGATTTCCAGGACATAACCTCCTGAGACATCCAGACATGGCAAACTCTGGTATAAAACTGGGTAATAAAAGGATTTGTGCTTACTGAGGAGGGTTCTAAATGTAGTACAGTAATGGCCGTCCATCACAGGCCCCTTCAAATCAAGGGCTGGCAATATTTGCTGCTTGTGGAGGACCAGTGTATACCTATTTTTTTACTTCATAACTCATAAACTGTCACACCTGCTCAGTTCTGCTGTTACAGCTTGAAAATGCATAGGCTATATGTAAACAGATGGGCTTGTGTGTGTTTTAGTAAACAGCAGGTAAACCTGTGGATGGTCCTGGGTAGATGGGAAGGTCTTTCTAGTTCCAGGCTATCTCAGTATTGAGCAGAAGCCCCAAAGCTGAATCCGCTCAAGGCTGAATGAGGTTCACTTCTGGAGAGTTGTAGACTAAGGCAGCTTTCCAGCCCATCTCGTGGAGATGGGTGCCTTCCTTCCTGGAAGAGCTGGAATCCTAGCTACCTTGTAGTGGTGAAAGGAATGTTTACCTCCAGGGGGTTTTTTTGTAGTGTAGAAATTAATCCTAGTGCTATGTTCAAAAGAAACCTGCTCCATATGTGTATATGCTCAGTGTATGTTAATAGGCTCAGAGAAGAAAATCATTACTTTAGTTACCCTTGTGGTATGTGATACAAAGCAGTATTCCTTTCTTTCTCATTCACTCTGGGCTCAGCCTGCATGTTTAAGAAACCTAAAGAGAGACCACAATAAAGCTGTAAGCCATTGGAACTAAGTGCTTGCTCTCAGACCATAATTTTAAAGCCAAATATGCATGTTTTTGTTTGAAAAGCATACTAGGTACCACTACTGTTGTGTAAAACAGGTGACCAATTAACCATATGAAAAGAAAACCATTTTTAAATGAGCAAGAGTTAAGAACATTGAATCTGTTTTCCTAAAAATAAGCAAACCAGCATTGTCAGATAAAGGAGGCACAGTGTTCATATATAGCTCTTTTGGCTACCATGCTTATTAAATTTGTGTATTTTGCTTTATTCAAATGGGAAACTTTATTTTCTAGGACTTTTAAATATTACCTACAATAGAACCAGGTTTTGCCAAAATTCTCTTACATTTGCTTTACCGCATCTAATTTGAAATTAAGATTGTGTGACATTACTTAATGAAAAATACTGACAATAAGCAAATAGCTATGATATTTTAATAGGGAAGAATTAAGCACTGCTTCCTAGGTAATCTGAGAGGAATTCTGCTACCATTTGTGACATTATAATGAGTTGTATTTGGAATAGGACCATGATTCACAGACCAAGAAAATGTATTTTAAGATATGAATACCTAAAAATTTTAATAACAAAGCTGGAGGATTTTGATCATATTTGAAAAGGAGGACTAAGAACTTATGGTCCATTAGCAATGGCCAAAGAGGCAGAAGCAAGGATCTGTTATATTTGCATGGAACCTAGCTTTATAAAATTAGGATATGGAACAGAGTTGTAAAGTACTTAGTATTTTATTGAAACTAGCCCCCCCCAACCCCGTCATTTAGAGCCACACCGTCAGGAGCCCTTTCACATACACAATTTACTCCCCATTCAGTGTTCTAACTTTCATGCTTCCCAGATGACCTTCTTGTTCATTTAACTTCCCTGCCATGCTATTTTTCTTTTCTCTTTATCAAGGTGTTATCAATGCAAGAACCAGGCAGGGATGTTTTCAGGGATGCTCAGAGATTTCAACTATTGCCTCAGTGTTTCCCACTGTGTGATCTTTGCATTGTTTTGTGTTTGCTTGCTTTGTTAGGAAATCGTTTGTTAAGCAAATTAAGAATGGCATAGATTTGTTTACACTTTTATTACCTCTGAGCGTGAGTGTTTTGTACATGTTTATTTTCCATTTGCCCTTTATTATCTTTGTCTATTTTTCATTACTTATAGAAATTTTATGTATTAATATGAACCAAGGAGTCACTTAATCTCTAAATTTCCTATTCCTTATGAATTAGATAAGACAACAACAGGAGTCCATCTCTTTACTTTCAAGATCATATTCCTTCTATATCCAAAGTGAGTAAGTGTAAATCACATTTGCATAAAGTGAGGCACATGTACCTGGAGGGAGTATAAAGTAAAAGGAACCCTGAAGCAAAGTGTTTTATGTTGTGAGATACTCCACTAAACACATTTTTCAGAAGCAAAATGCTGAAGTTGGGAAAACTCAGTATTTTATCATAAAGTCCATGTGCTTTTCCAAGATGAATCTTAAAGTATTCCTTAGGCTTCTCAGCAGCTCCTGAGCAGCTATTTCATTCCTTCACAAATATAACCTCAGCGGTCCATGTGTCCTAAACCTCCTGTTCATAATACCAGCAAAATAACAATACCCTGAAAGATACCTGTGTTTGTCTCTGACCTGTCACCGGGACAAAATACCTGACATCACAATTTAAAGGCTCATAGTTTCTGAAGGATTTAATCTGTGAGTGCTTATCTCTAAGGCAGAAGACACAGGCAGGAAGGCATGGTGGAGAAAAAGTGCTCACCACATGGCAACCCAAAAACACAGGGAAAGATGGGGGACCTCCCATGTCACCTCCCTAGTTACCTACCTCCAGCCAGACCCCACCTCCTAACAGCCTATTAAGTTACTGAACTCACCAGGGGATGAATCCACTGATGATTGTAACATCCCTATGATCCAATCAGTTTCCAAGCACATGAGACTTAGGGGGCCTTGTAGGTCTAAATCGTAACTATAATGTTAACAGTATACACATTGTTAATGTTATTATCAATAAATACTCTCACACAAAAGAATTTTATTCATAGTTACTTAGTAACCTATCATACAGTGATATTATCCTTGACTGCTAGGTCATTAACATAATGTCATTATAAATAATATATGATGACTACGTATTTATTGAAAGGGATATGACTATTTTATAATGAACTGCCTTACACACGATTTTGCACCTATTCCTTTAAAAAAAATTCTAAGCTAAAATAAGTGCTGAAACAAAGAAACTGAACATCTTTTTAAAACTTTTTCTTTTGCCAGCTTCGTGTGGAGGCACACGCCTATAATCCCAGCACTCTGGGAGGCTGAAGCAGGATGGTCACAAGTTTGAGCCCAGTCTGGACAATTTAGTGACATAGTAAAACTCTGTCTCAAAAAAACAAAAACAAAACTTGTTTTTAAAGGGCTGAGGATATGATTTAGTGTAAGGGCCCTGGGTTCAGTTTCCAGCACCACAAAAATTTTCTTTCTGTTGTAAATTATAAACAGATTATTGGACCAATTGAGACACCCACCAGCAATGCAGTCTCTTTATAATATTCCCTACAGCCAGAGGGACTTTTTGGTTATTAGCCCATTTGTTTTTGAGGAGGCAATTATTAGGTAAGCATTTACACTGCTCTTCAAAATCTCACATTTTTCTTACTGAGAATAAATTTTACTCTTCAATACACACACATATGTTTATGTGTGCACACACATGCCAATTAGCTACAAAAGCTTTATTTTTTATAACTTACCTATTTAATTGCCTGTTGTATCTGTCATATGATTTATGTATTAAGGAATTATTTGTCTATCATAAATGTCACAAATATTTTCCCAATTTATTACGTCTCTATTTGTTTATGGAAATATTTAACCTTCTTTTTCAATAATTTCACACAGAGAAGCTGCAAGATTAGTACAGTGAATTTCCAGCTATACTTTTCCTAGAGTCCTCGAATATTAACATTTTGTCACATTTGCTTTCCTTTTGGTCTCTACCTAATTTCTAATTTGAACCATTTACAAATCAGTTCTAAACATGATGCTAGAGCATTTGGGGACATGCCAAAGTTTCTGGTTAATATATAGTGAGTTCTATTGGGGTATCATTTTATCATTTCTTATTGTCAAGCTTGGAAATATCTTCCGCTAAGTGTGAAGGAACTGAACTCAAGGGCCTCTTTGGATGAATTTATACTTCTGTTTATATACATAGTGGGTTTTTTTCTTAAATTAGATCCTCTTATAGTATCTTTTGTTCACCAAGCATCCACCCAAAGTAACTGCACGCTGACTGTCAAAGGGAGAGGAGGGGAAACCTGGTGGTGGTGGGGTCCTCAGCCCAGGCTTTTGCCTGCTCACCCTTTCAAAGGAAGGAGGCAAGCGGGCAATGCTGAGTGCCAGGAGGCCGTCCGCTTTCTCTTGAGCGTGGTTCCAGAGCAGGAAAGCTTCAGACTGATTTATATACTCCTGGCACCATTATTCTACCAAGCATCTGGATGTTTATTTCACTTTCCTCTGAATTCCTGTTTCCCCAGTTGTGACCAAAAATAAAATGTGGCCTTGGATTTTATAGAGCCAACTATACACATTACAAACATAGCCACAAATAGTTCTGCAGAAAGAAAAATAGTAACTTTCCCAACTAGCTAGCGCCACTGTTTCTTGAGCCAGTTACGAAAAGGAACTTAGATTTTACTTCTTGGATATTTAACCGTGTGATGCAGTAGAGGCTTTCCGGCTCCCTCTTCCACATCATATCACTTCTAAGTGAAATTAAAATCTCACAGCAGGTAGACTTGAAAGTAAATGTCTGTGTTCCCCTGAAATTCCTGGAGGGCCAAAGGGAGACTTCCACACACATCCCACAGAATGCCTTGAATTCATCCTCAGACCAACTCCTGGGAGTAACTGCAGAAACCTCATGTTCGCCTCTCCCTCTTTTCCACAGGCTTGTAATCTGTGTGTCCCTGTGGCTGCACTACCTCCCCTCCTCCTTGCCTACACCCCTTAAGTGCCTGTTGGCTTCCTTTGAGAATTGCAGCCCCTTTGCTTCACCTCCCCCATTTGCATCTCCTCATAAAGCCCCACTTTGAAAAAGAAACCAATCTTTCTTGAGAATTCACCTTGGAGAACAAGGGGAGGAAAAACATAAATGTTGATTATTTTACATTTTTTCTCCTGTCATACACAAACTGGTAAAAGAGAGTGAAAATTCCTCCATAGTATCTACTCAGTCTATGGAAAAAGAAGACTAGCACCTCAGCTCAAGGTTTTCTGCAGTTTCCACCAAAATGAGAAGCCACAAAAAAAAAAAAAAAACCACAATCACCATGTCAGCTTTTATTCAAAACAAAAACAAATGGTTCATTTTCCTCAGTAAACAGAAGGAGCAGTAATCCTTCATGCACAATAAGAACACCCAGCTTTGCTAGAGTCCACTGGACAAGACCAGCCCTTCTGTCCTCTGATTGCCCTTCTCGGCCGACCCCTCCTGTCTTTAATCTCCTGATATTCTACTGAAGGAGACACTTCCTGCAGAAAAGTAGGTGCTCTCTGAAAAAACACCTCATTAATGAAATTCCAGGTCAGTGACAACCTTCTCTCAAACTTCTGGAGACTCATAGACAATTGCTTATAAAATAACTTCAGTTTCCAGTCTTGAGCTGTAGGCAGGTGATCAGGAACTTGAAAATATCAAAAGGAGAGAGCTTTATAGGGAATGGAATGTGAGAGGAAGAGAGTGAAGAAAAACCTCAATTACTCTATTCTTCTTAGAAGCCACCTTTTACAACATTGAGCTTTTTCTCCTACCACATCCTTAGATGTACCAGCCCCGCACCCCACCCCACCATCTTCTTTCTATCACCTTCACCTTAGTCATCATCATCACCACCCCTCCACTAAGATTGCCACCCCCACTGTGGCCACCCCACTGCCCATTCCCCTTTTGACACACTCATCTCAGCCTCCAAGCCTGCTGGAATCAAAAATGGTCCAGCCCATCTTGACCTCTACTAATACAAATAACAACTGTACCATAACAGAATTCTGTTATGTCAAGATATGTCTTCGTCTCTGTGTCTCCAGATACCACCAAAGACCAGAGCAGCTCCATGTATGTAGATGCAAGGTCTTTCAAAAGAATTAAAAATAATTTTCCCAATAAGAATTTAGTTCATAATGAATTTATGGTGTTATTTGGTTTGCAGTGAGCTAAGTGTTACTTTTAGGTGTCACCACCACCTGCCACCATCCCCAACTGAAAACTCCCAGGCTCCTATTTTATCGATTTTTGCTTTTCCTTCAAGTCTTGGCTATGATGACATTCTCACTCTGGAATTTGTGCTATAAAAAGGAAACTAGTGTGGGCTCCAGTTCCCTAAGTCTACGGAGTGCAGATGGCCTTCTTGTCCGGTGCTAGAACTGAATCAAGAGCCATTTTCTCTAAGCCTCACAGTTTATGTGTTGGCTGGTAAAGGTCAACATGGTGAAGTCATGTGCCAAAGGTCACCACAGTGAACTGTTGTGTTTTAAATCATCAATTCCCAAATCTCAGGAAACTGAGTAAAATGACCTCAAATATTGATTATGGCCCTTTTTTTTTGGCCCTTAACTGAAATTCTTAATCTGTATCATGCTACTGTGCATACTGAACCCCTGAGGTACGTTCATTATGCAGTCATCCCTCCGCTTATTGAAGCAGACCCCTCTCGTTTTGTAGAACTCCTGCTCCAACTTGGCTGCACATTAGAATTACCCTGGGAGATTTTTAAGGGCTGATTGTTACACCCCAAACCAGTTCAGTCAGAATCTCTAGGTGAGATCTGAGACTCAAGAGTCTTTAAAGATTCTCCAGATAATTCTAACCCAATCTGAGTGCCATAATTTAAGCACCATGGTTCTCAACCCTTGTATTCATTATAGTCACTTGGCAAGCAATTCAAAAGGACTGATGCCTAAGCCTATCCTTGGAGATTCCAGACTAAAGGTCCAAGGTGCAGCCTCTGGTATTTTTGGATTTTTTAACTCTTCGCATGATTCTAGTGTGCATCCAGTGCCAAGAAAAGAACAGTTGTTCTCAAACTTGGTGATAGGTATCAGAATCACTGGGTAATGTATTTAAAATCAAAAAGCAACTCTTACATAATGCCAAGTGCCTGGGTCTGTGTGTGCCTAAGTAACTTTCTAGGTGATTCTGATAAACACAGAGGTTGAGAATCACAGATCTAGAGTGGCCCATGCCCCAACACACCCTGAACATGTTTTTTAAAAGGTCCCTTTGAGCCTTTGAGTATCTACAAAAAATATCTAAACTATCACTCTATAACCTAGGCCTAGGATAGCCAAGGATCACAAATTGAAATGTAATTAATGATGCTGTCCTTTCATTAATTGTGTTACTTTCACCCTTGAATGACAGCCCCACTATTCCTGAAATGAGCCTTTTGCCCAGTGGACGTCAGCATTTTTACTTATCTAAATGACCCATCAGAGTAGAAACCTCTTCAATTCAAAGGATCAATAAGCCCTTCAGGGAGCAACTAAGAGGGCAGCATTGCTCAAGGAAGAAATGGAGAGGTCGAGGGGAAATTTGTTTCCGTCTCAAAAATTCTTTTGTAAGTGATTCTGGTTGTTTTGTTTTGTTTTTTGTTTTGGTATCAGGGATCAAACTTACCACCTCTTGCCTTGCCAGACAGGTGCTGGACCAGGGATTCTATTTAGAATGATATTCTGTGCTGCTGCTGCTGCTTTTGTTTTTATTTGTTTTGTGGAACTGGGAATTAAACGTAGGCCCTCCCCACTGAGCTATATCCCTAGCCCATCTTGTTTTCTTTTATTTTGAGGCTGGATCTCACTAAATCACTAAACTGCCCATAGTGGGATCAAATTTGCAATCCCTCTGCCTCAGTCTCCTAGAGTGCTGAGGCTACAGGAAAACACCACCACATCTGGCTATCCTATGCTTCTTTAGTGAGTTGTTTTAGTGGTGTAAGTCTTTCATTATGGGGGCTTTTAATTTTTTTAATAAACTAAACAACTTCTGTTAATGCAGCTCTTTGGTTCATAATGCCTTTGGGGTTATTGTTCTCGGCCTGGACTGCATATTTGACTCCTTTGGGGGGCTTTTAAAAATTCTCATGCTGATCCAGGCATGGTAACACAGAGCTCTAATCCTGGCATTCTGGAAGGCTGAAGCAGGAGGATCACAAATTGGAAAGTTTGAACCCAGCCTGAGCAATTTAGTGAGACTGTGTCACAAAAGGGCTGGGGATGCAACTCAGCACAAAGGCCCTGGGTCCACTCCCCAGTATCACAAACAATGCCCGTGATGATCTTCTCTCAGAGGCCAATGGTGAGAGTGTGAGATTTCTATAAATCACTTAACACCACGTCGGAAGCATGGGCATAGCATAGGGTAACCACAATGAGATGCACATAGGTTCTCGCCAACGGGTCATTGTTGGGAGGCAGTCAGTAGAATCACCTTTCTACAATTAGAAAACAGAGGAACCTGGCATTTGCATTTTTTAAGAAGGTGGTTTTGCAGGACAGTTTACTTTGCTTTAGCTTTGATTAACTCCATCCCATAATTCATGTTTTCTCTTCAGTGACCCCTTCAAACATAGCAGCGTAGGTAGGACGTTCTGCAAGGATGAGCTATACAGTGTAAGACCTTTTCTTTTTCTAAAAGAGAGAAACAAATACCTTTGTTATTTATTATTTTATGAAAAGATGCTTTCATGCAGTAAGCTAAACAAAAGAATTGGTGCTAATAATTCATACAAAAGGAAGTAATTGTAATAAAATCTTTTCCTTGCTGCAATGCCTGATAAATTAAGCATCTTATAATATGTACTGGTGTTATTGCTCCATTTTTTAACAGACGTCAGTCCTGATAGCAGGCAAAGCAAAGGCACCATCATCCACAGTGTTTTGCTGGACACTCAGCACTTCTCAGCACGTCAGACTTAGCATGATGTTCTCACATCATGTGGGAAGTGATTGTAAAAAACCAGAAGAAACGTACGTCTCCTGGTGATTAAAAAAGAGGCTTATGAAAATGGCTAACGTTTCATAATTTGATTTCATTTGTCCAGCATCGAAGTTTGGTTCCTAATATTTTTCTAATGACATCCCCCTCCATTAAGAACTCCCTCGAATCCTGTGCTTGTAAGCGTTTTATCTACCAAACCGCATTTACTAAGTAATAGAATGCACTAACCTATTTTAATAAGCAACAATATATTCAATTATTAATTTGATATTTTTGATGTGTATACTAAATGAAATGACCAAACTACATAGATAAATAGAAATTTTTCTGTATCTTTTTCAAAAAACAGCATGGGTTTTTTTTTTTTATGAAAATGGCACAGGCTTCTTCATATGTACTATAGTTTCTCTTGGTCATTTTTAAAATTTTTAAATTTCTCATGGCTTCCACCAATACTGTTTTTATGGCCCTTAAGAGCCATTTGAATGAGAAATTCTGAGTATTCCTATATCCAATTTTTTCAACTCTATGTAGGAATTATACTCCTATATCATTTAGCTAAATAGAACTATAAACGAAGCCATCAGAATGCCAATTATTTGGGCATTATCTTTAATCAAAAAAGTCTTTCAGTGTTATTATAAAATCAAAGATTAAGTCCCTATGTAAATGAATATAAAATATTCTATCATACTCAGTAGTACATAATGAAAATATTCATGAGAATTTCAGCCATATGATACCATGCTCCAAAATAGCTCAAGGAATTACTGACATAAATCAAAACATAAATTCTTTGAGCTTTTCAACAGAAAACTGTAATTCAACTTTATACTTTTTAAGCAACTAAAAACTAGCTACTGGGCATATAAATATGACTTAAAAATCATCCTTACCTTTCAGGAAGTCACAGTCAAGAGATCACAGTCTGAGAACACATCAATATGTATTTTTTAACATCTGAGAAGACTTATAGTTTAGAAGTTGAACAACTTTTAGAGACCAATCCTGAAACTTCAGATGGAAAAAATTAAGCTGACAAATTTAAAGTAACATGCATATGGCCACTCAACAACACAGAAACACAGCAGCACACCACACAGATGGCTTTGTTGTTTTCAAAGGCAATACTTCACACTTCTTAAACCTGACTGACTCTGATCAGATTTGTAAAATACTTAATAATAGAAAATTATTTGGAATCATATAGCATATATTAGAAAAACAATATTCTCTGTTGTAATTCAAGAAAACAGATACCCCCATATCTCAGTGACTTCATTCATCAGAATTTTATTTATAAGTGAAAAGATCTGTGCCATGTGTTCTTAGTTGGCACATGACACTTGTCAAAGTCACTCGGGGACTTAGGCTCCTTCCTTCTTAACATCCCCATCCCTGTTATGGATGTCAGAATTTTCTTCCTTCAATAGAAGGGAGAAAAAATAAGGAAACACATAGGTGTTTTACAGGTCAGCCACTGCTCTTCATTCATTCATTCCATTGGCTAGATCTTGGTCACATGACCATATCTCTCTACCAGGGATGATGGAAAGAAAATTCAGTCCACTGTGCCAGTATGTACAGAGTGCACAGGTTTTGGTTATGAACCTATGTTACAAGGAGCTATGCAAATGCATGCTAATACTATCGGGGTCTGTGAGTTCATGAGGTGCTTGTCTTTATAATAAAATGATTTTTTTGTTTAAAAATGTCTATTTCAGTCATCTTCCTGCAGGCAGCATTGATTTGGTGGTCTATTTTTTGCCACTGGTAACTAGAGTCACTTACAGTTAGCATGATGTCGTGAAAAGAACACAGATTTTGGAATTGTGGATGTTTGTGTTTAAATCCACCATTTGCTTTGTGACTTTGAGCAAGGTGCTTAAACTCTCAGCATCTATTTCCTGTTTGTAAAGTAGGCACAGAGAGCATCCTAGACTTGCAGTGAGAATCTACAAAAATCACTCAGTAAACAATCATAGTATGTCTTGTATATATCAAGTCCCCTACAGTTTACTCTCAGGAAAGAGTAGATTGGACAAAAGCCACAGAACCTGGGTCACTGAGGTGTGTCCAGTTGTTATCACCAGCAGACAGTAGTGCCTCTGCTAGCCCTGAATTTAGATAGTGTTTCGTCTTGCCCACTTTCTTGTTGCTGGGACAAAATATCTTCACCCATAAAAGAGAAAAGATTTACGTTGGCTCACATTTTCAGTATATGGTCAGCCAGCTCCAAGGCAGAAATGACACGGTAGAAGAGTCTGCTGGAGAAGAGTTGCTCGGGTTCTGGCAGTGAGAAAGCAAAGGGAAAGGGGAGGACTCAGGGAGGAAGCTATGCCCTTCCGGGTCAGCCTCCTGGGGATCCGTCTCTGCCAACCAGGCCCCATCCCCTAGCACATTCAGATGCGGAAGTCACAGTGGATGAACCTATCAATAAGCACAGACGCTCCATGAGCCAATCAACTTCCAAAAGCCCCGCCTCTGAGCACATGGGAGTTTGGGGGGAGCTTTCAAATATGGCTCATAACAGATTTTTTAACCTTTTCATGTCTGTGCAGCTAGACTATGAAGATAGGTTGATCTCTAGAAACTACCTAGAATAAACTGGTGAATAGTGGTGTACCAGTACAATGCCTACATCAAGTAGGAAATGTGTTCTCGTTGTTTGAAATTGGATGTGTCACTTTTGTAGGTTTAAAACATAATTTGAGCTGCAAACAAATACTTGTTCAGTCTCAGAGAAGCTTCAAAATGGAGAGCCTCTTCAAGGCCGGTGCCCTGTGTATTGCTAATCCTGCTTTACAAACCAGAGGAGGAGGCCTTCAGAGAGGGCAGGCAGTGGCTGGCTGAGGGCTGCAGTGACCCCTCCTGCTTCCCGGAGGGTAGGGCAGAACATCCAAGGCTCCCAAGAGAAAGAAGAGGACAGCACGGCTGGCTCCATCTGTCTTTTCTCTGAGGCCCCTCCCAGAGGCCTCAGCCTCTTCTTGTCCCTTAGCTCTTTTTTTATTGCTTCCTGTGATTTCCAAACAGGAAAAAGGACTTTTACACTTGTTTTGTTTGATAATCTTCCTATGTTTTACTCTCTTCCTTCATGCTTTCCGTGAAACTCTGTTTTCTCTCTATTCCCTTTTATCTTTTTTTTAAATGCAGAATGGAATGGACAGGGAGCAAATCATGAGCATACTACGTCATTAACCAGGAAAGTATATACCATGTTTACCCCAGTTAGTCCTGCACAAGCTGTGACCTTGGGCAACTCTGTTTACTTTACTGCTCAGTTTCTCCATCTGTGAAATGGCACTGACTGTTATTTATCTCTGTACTGGTGTGAGAGTCAAAAGAAATAGTAGAATGTGCCTAGCACATGTCTGGAACCATGTGAACCTCAGTAATAAATGATAGATGCCATTATTGTAATCTATCACTGGAAGTTCTGCAGGTCAAATATATTTCTCCTGCCAGAAGCTTAAGAGAACAAATGTAGCTATCTTGTTATCTTGCTTCAAACACAGTGGAGAATAAATTGTTACCCAGATGCCATCCATTTTCCTGAACAACCCACTCAACAGTCCAAAAAGAAAATATCACAGATCTGATTTGGAAATGGATCTTCTGGTTCTATATTCCAGGCCTGATCCTTGAGAACTATTTATTAATTCTAGATATCCCTTCTGGATGTTTGTGCAGAAGACACCACTGAAAGTCTATGACTAAACTTTCTGGGAGCTTTTCTGCTGGCAACCTCCACAGTAATCTGATTTTATTGTCTTTTCCTTTCCAGACAAGGATTTTCTCAAGTTCCTTTTGTGTGTGGTCCTTCTCCAGCCCTTTCTCTTAGGGGAATTTGGGAATATCAACCAGGTCTAAGGTTGACTAATCTGTGTTTTCAGACAAGGCACTTGTATCCATCATAACTTTTCTGTCCTTTGCAAGTAATGCAGTGCAGAGCATGTCTAATAGAGGCCCGGATAAGATTCCAGATTTCCAAGATTAAGAATGTTCTTTGCTTCCTGACCCTGTCAAGTCTGAACCTTTCACAAGAATTTTCCATGTGCCACAAATCAGTTGAATAAGGCCTTTGATCTCACATGCAGTGGCCAAAAGGACAAAATTTAAACTGGCTGGAGTACAAGTTTCCTGTGCCTGGGACAGCTTAACTCAGTCCATTGATAATTTCAACAGACACACTTCCTAGTCAGTCTGTCTGTCCCTGTCTCTCGCCCTCTAGAGTCTGCTTGCCACTCTTACATATTTCATGACTGTCCTCTACTCCCAGTGTCCACATCAAGACACGTTCCCAGGGCTGTGCTCCCCTTTATAGAACATCATTGTTTACCTCTTCGCAGGAACATGCTGGCTTAGAAAGTAACAGTTACTCTGGCATAAGGAATCATCTCAGCATCCCAGCCCAATATTATTTGATCCTAAATCATCAGCTGCTGAGGATAAATTAGAAATACAGAAGTTGGGGCTGCTAGTTTCGGAAATAAGGAAGTCACTTCATCCTGGTAAAAGTTTTCTGCCTTCACCCAGTTTCACCCCACCCTGTGCTCAGCTCTCCCTGCGTTATGTGGGAGGTGGCTGGTAGAACAGTGTACTGGGAATCAGCACACTTGTTTAGAGGGCCTTGGTTTTCCTGGTATCTGTCAAGATTCCTTAGACCTCAGATTCCTTTTCTGTAAGTGAGGTGGTTGAACTGATGTGGCCCCAAGGTCCCTTTTAGTCCCCACTGTTGTCTGCATTTTACTACTCAGAATCCAATGGACCAGGATGAATTGAGCTAGTTAATTGCCTCTGAAACCAGCATGAGCTATTTCTGCATATGAATTTGCCATAGATGTCCCTAGCTGATGGTCAAAAAAACAAAGTCAGGAGAACAAGATGAAGTGATTCATAAAGTCACTCCAACTCCAGTATTCGCTGACCGACAGAATTCCTTTGTTTTGCACCATCATAAACTGGCATAAAGAAGAATAAAACTTTCCATTTCTAAACCTTAAAATGAGAAGATATTACTCTGCTTAAGCAAAATTATTTTGCTCAAGCTTTTCTGCTTCAGTTGCTTCAGATAAAAAGCCTACTCAACATGTCACTCAAGAATAGGTCCATAGCAGTCCAGGGAGAGGACAGCCTGAGATTTATAGTGACAGAACATTTCAGACACCTAACAAATGGGCCCATCATATCAAAACCTACAAGTCGGTATTAGCAATGAAAGAAAATGAAAATAAGGTTTGTTGAGGTGCAGGAAATTTCTTATCTGTTTCTTTCTTTGCTGGAAAGCAATTGTGATCAATACCAACTGTATCATAAGAAAAAAGCATTCATGATCACAGTCCACTGGCATATCGTAGATGTGCTTAGATATATTACGACTTTTATGGCTTTGCAAAATGAACAGTGCTTTATAATTTTCACCTTTTTTTCTATCTACCAAAAATATATGTCCATGGTGTTATAGTACCCTAGCTAAAAATTCCACTGAGCATGGCTGACTTTGAGTTACATTAGTAAGTCACGGTTGTATTTAATACAACCATTCCTGCTGGCACTGAATTCATCCGTCATTCATACCCCTATGCATATTAATTCAATCAGACTTTCCCTCCATAAATCAGTCACACGGGTTGATGGGGAGAAAATGGTAGCAGCACAGGCAAGAACTCCAGTGCCAGGCAATCTGGGGTCAGAGAAAGAGCACTTTGAATCAGAACAATGAGAACCCACTCACCTCACAGTTTTCCCTATAGCAGGTTTTCTCAACTTCCCTGGCCTGTACCAGTGGCATACAAACACCTCCAAAGATAGGACAACGGAAAATGTCTCCATCCATTGCCAACTGTCCCCAGAGAAGTGAGAAAAAATTGGTGAGGACGATTGGCCTGGTGACGGCCCCATCATGTACATAGTAACTGAAGTGCCTGAATCTTTTTTTTGAGGTAATATACAGAGTCAGCAAGTAACCTTCTCATGCAGGTCATCTGCAGGAATGGGTTTTTTCTTCCAGAGTGGCAGCTGCACTTCGGTAGTCCCTCTGTCTCCGTTTTCTTATCCATCTAGGCAGATGTACCCCTAGAACTGAGGTGGTGGTAGATAGGCCTCCCAGAAAGCAAACTGTCCTCTACTCTGTGTTGCAAGATTGGATCAATTTGCTACACCTTGAACCTAATTTACAATGTCAACCTAAATAAACATAGCAAAGAAAGCAGGGGAGGGAACCAGTGAGGCTGGGGAGCACAGGGACGAGGCCATTTGGGCAGAAGCTGTCAGCAGTAGACATGGGCCAGCGCAAACGGGTAATGACTGGCAGCACAGTGGCTTTTCTTCATTTGGTTACTATTTAACTGGTCAGAAAATATCTCAGGCAGAATTACACAAAGCTAGACATGTTTGTATTTTAAGCTGTGACCTTTTTATTATCATTATTATTAAATCATGCTTTTCAAAGCCATAAGCATCAGTGTTCTCATCAACATCTCTCAAAATCAGAAAAGCCTGTTAATGAGACATAATAGCTTTAGTATGTATCTAAAGAAATATGGGCCCTTACTCCATTATCTTTGGAGGAGATCTTTTTGCTTCCTGAAGTGTGGTGTTTCCCGGGGAAATAGAGGAACCTCTTTCAAAGCAATATTCCTGCTAAGAGATAGCTGATCTCAGCTGTAGGAAGTTCTCAGCTGTCATCAGGTCTCCGACCCAATTTAAGGAGGATTCTGGGCACAGGTACCACTTCGGGGATTCTGACAAATGCTTCACTCTCTGGGCTGCAGGTGTCTCCCCTGCAGAATACAGCAGAGGGGCCAGGAAAGCAGCTTTCACTACTCTCTGGGACTTTCTCAGCGAAGGTTTTCTCATCTGTAAAATGGAGATAACACCAAGCATCTCCCTCTCAGCACCGTAGTGAGCCAGTGAAGCAGTGTGTACCTTGGCTGGCAGGTAGTAGGCCTTCTTCTCACAGTCAGCTCTCACTGTGCTAAGCACAAAATGAAATTATCCTCCCACCAGTTCTAAACAATTTGCTGACCTTTTAACCTTCTAAATTGGCAGCAAAACAAAAACAAAAAAAAAACCCAAATCAGTACTTCATTACCTTGATTGCTTTTTGTTTTGTCATATTTCCAAGTCTTTTGGCCATTTGGAGGCAGAACCCACCATAGACACTAACCTCGTTAAAAGTCAGCAGCGGCATGTGGGGGCACAGGACCCCCTCCACACACAGCTGCCTCTTGTTTAGTACATTTCCTGGAAGAAAAAGTTTCTTTGGGCTTGGATCTTCACTTTGCCATTTATTCACTGTGTGGCCTTAGACAAGTTGTTTAACTTCTTTATGCCTCGGCATCTTTATATTAAAAAGTGAGGATAATATTACCGTCTCACAGAATTATTTTGAAGGTAAAATGAAAACTGATCAGAATAGGTACCTGACATATAGTAAGTACACATAAAATGTTAGCTTAATTTTATTATTTTGTTGGATGTATGTAATGAGGGAAACCTACCCTCAATAAGTTGAAATTATATTCACAAATCTCAGCATTTGGATTTTTCCATTTTATGAACCAAATTTACCAGTTTGCTACAGAAACCAGACATTATTCTAGTATTTGTTTTCCCCTATAAATTATTAAACACTATTTCCCCCTAGTTCCTAAAAAGGGAAATCGTAGATCTTAGCCCTGTAAATATGAAATTCTACCAAAATTTAAGTTGTGTAACTACGCATTCAACAAATTCTGCGTCCTCTTTATGGAGAGTGGCACCCTGAAACAGTGTGCATGTCAGTTACCTGGGGACTGTAACAGATGTGCCACCTCTGATTCACTTCAAGCTGTCAGAGGACACTTGGATTGGAGGAGCCATGGCACACGCAGGGTCCTAGCTGGGCAGTCATGCTGAAGAGGGTGGGGGGCCCGTGGGAACTTTCACCCAGCCCCATCTCCAGGCCCAGCTTCACCAACTCTATGTTAAGTAATTGGAAGTGGTAAGGAAAAGAAGTCCACAAAGGCATGAAAAAGACTATAGAAAACCTACCTACTTCTCCTTATTTTCCTGTGCCATAAAAATAGAACAGCTGATCCCAAGCAGTTTGAAACATCTGTGGTGCCAAATTTTCATACACGAGACAGGCAGATAAAAAACAACTTAATTCTCCCATCTTCTGCTACTGGGACATGTAAGGTACAGATACCAAGCAGACCCTCCTCAGAGGACATCAACTCCTCGTGGGTAATTGTCTGAATCACGAGGGCCCATATAAGGAAGTACACTTTGCTGTATTTAGTGGTGATTTGAGGGCTTTAAAACTTTCCCAAAAGCTGTATTCTCAAGGAACCCTCCCGTCCAGAAGCTTCACCTGCAGTCAAAAGCAGTAAGGCGGATTCTTTAACGTGGCAGAGCCCCTGTTCCTAAACGTGAGAGGAAATACCGAGGTTTTCCAGATGGAATGTTTCTAAAATGAAGGTGATGTCTGTGCTGATCTTGATCCTAGTTACTTATTTAGAAGGAAGGAAGGAAGGAAGGAAGGAAGGAAGGAAGGAAAGAAGGAAGGAAGAGGGAGGAGGGAGGTGGGGAGGGAAAGGGGACACTGGGAGTCTATGCGAACTCAGAGGAAGAACAACTTGAAGATTTGTTTTGATATTAAAGCATATTTTTTGTTCATTTTGTTAATCTCTGGGTGTAATTTAGTGAAAAAATATGTATTTTTCTGCCAAGTAATGTGACTGCTTTTATAATATGATGTGTAAAATCAGTCTGATCACTCAAGAGCCACATTTTGCCTTCTATTTGAGAAATTATAAGATTCAAAATCCATAAATTATGCCTTAGTCCTGGTTTCCAAAATTTAAAAAGATTCACATGTATTTCCTGCTTTGGAAGTGGTACTTCATGTCTGGAAACATAAAATTGGTCCAATCTTACATACTACCTTATGTTTTTTCAAAAATGTGGGTTCAGACTGGTAACAACAATAAATATTATGCTCTGAACTTCACACAGGAGAAATCTAATCCTGACAGCAAACATCTGTTCACTTTTTTGTGCATTTGTGGACCTTTAAATGGGAATGTTTCTGCAACAGCTGTAGCTTTTCTAATCTCCTAAATGGCCTCTCTTTGGCCTTTAGAGTAATTACCTCAAAATCTGAGTGATCTAACCTAAGGATTCTCTGATTAACTCCAATATGAATTATGGAAAACTAACCATTCCTCTGAGAGAATTCCACTGTATACTCCAGAAAATACTTTTTCTGCCTTTGAGGTCTCTGCTCAGTGCTCCAGCGGTCAGTTATTCTTGATATGGTTAAATTTAAGAAGCTGCCTATGAATCTAGTCACTGTCATGTTTTCACGCTAATATGTTCATCTTTGAACATGTTACATTGTTTTGCTTTTTAAATTTTGTTTGAGGCTACTTGTTAAATTAATGTGCATTCCATATAAACTTTCTAAATACACATTTTTAAATTTGTAATGGTTTTCCACTTATTATAAAGAGGTTATCATTGTAGCTTTTAGTTTCAGAATAATTATTTGAGGTTTCTATGACCACAATGATTGTTTTTCATTAGGATAGTGACTGCCTAATGGAAATACAGGAAAACCAGAGAAGTGGGAGCAGCCAGATAAGGAAAAGATTTGTTTATCTCTTAGCAGGTCCCAAATCTCACCCATTTAATGGACTGAGAATCCCTGCCAATGAAATAAGAGAAACTCTGCGTGATAGCAAACCTAAATTCACCTGCACACAGGGACTGAAAACTCCAGGCTCAATAAGAGGGAAAATTAATAGGCAGGTACACAGTTAAAGAAAGACAAAACCATATAGCAGTGGAAAGCAGCCTACCTGAACAAAGAGGCCAGTTTTGCAAGACTTTGCTTACGAGCTATTTCTGAGGGCTCATTTCAGCAACTGGGCAAGCCTCAACCCTCACTGATAGAGTCTTGGGAGCAAAGCGGCACAGGTATCCTTGAGATGCATGCACCCTGATCAGAATATTTGAGCACATTACTGCCCCTCCCCCAGCACTTCATTCATCCAGTTTATCAAAATATGAGTAGAATTTCATTATTTATCTGCAATCCTTTGTCATGTTTCTTTAGAGACTTCTGCTCTATACCTTGAAATAGCCACACCACTTAGTGCTTGGAAAAGAGACAAAAATGAAGGAAGAGAAGTTTGAGGAAAATCCTAGACTAAGAGCAGATAATAAGAGAAGGTACTTACCTAACGAAGGGAAAGGAGGAGTTTTCATTGATTCCTGTTTTCCATAGGGCCACAGAGGAGAGAAAGTGTGATATAGAGAGTTGTTGAGTTTAACTTGATTCCACTCAAGAAAATGATGTAACAAATAATATCCCAGGCTCCATGTTATACTCAAGGACTTAAAATGAAACTAGCCAAGGGTTCCAGCTGCTCCAGAGCTCAGAAATCTAAATAAGAGAATGAATGATTATGTTACATTGCAGTGAATTTTAAATAAAAATGCAGGAACTAGTTTATTACACACACACACGTCACTGTACACACACAATTATTTCCTCATTGGTTGATGACAGAAATGTGTTTCTATGTATGATCCTGTATGAGAAGTATTTATAATCCTACCTGGCACACAGTAGGTATTCATTTAATAGTAATTTTTATGGTGCCCAGTCTAGTAGACCAGCATATAGTAAGGGTTCAGTAAATTTTAACTGCTATTAACATTAGTATTATTATTAAAGTATCTTTGTACTGTAGTAAATAAGATTTAATTTCTCTTTCTCCCTACTACCAATTCATTCAGAAGCCAGTGTCCTAGAAGGGCTCCTGCCCAGCTGTTACCAAAGTCCCCTTGCAACTATAATGGCCAGAACATTGCACTTCATTTTGCAGTTTGAAATTATGGAGAATACCAAAGTAGTGTTTGGTACTTACCTCAAGTTAGTGGTATGTGGTGATATGGTAGCATCGGGTGTGTGAGCCCAGCCTTCATGCTGTGAATGCTAACATATACCAATGACATCTTAGGTACAGTAGATAGTTGCATACTATTAGAACAAATCATGGTTTTCCAAAAGGGGGAGCTCATCAAAGACTGAAGTAATTAGGGAAGGATATGTGAGCAGGATGGAAACTGACCTGTGAGGGTCTACAGTGTTTGTGAAATGGAAAGAGGGAGCTTGGGCATGGATCCTACAAGTTCCTTCTCATCGATTGAGAACTTTCGATGGAAGCTCTATACTTATTAGTAGCAAAAAAGGAAGGGGACACACTGAGCAGTGACTGTACTTTGGCTAGATCTTGCATGCGTGTTGGCTTATGTAATCTTCATACCAACAGGTGAGCTATTTTCACTGTTTCTTTCTCTGTAAGATCATACATATAGCCCATCCATCACAAATCATGAAAGCAGCAATAGAGAAATTTACTTTAAAAAAACAGTCAATAAATTGACTTTTCTCCATTTTGGAGAAGTCTGCCCTTCCTTGCCCACATATTTTAAATTTGTAAGTCTTATGACATCAACTATGCTATGGTAGCATTCCCTGGCAGAGACCTTTGTGAAGGGAAGTAAATGGTTCCCTGAGCCCTTGAGCTTCAGGCCTCTGGTGAAGATTCTCAGGCCAGACAAAGCCACCTTGGGCAGACCCGAAGGTACCAGGAAATACAAGGCAGCTGACTGCCTGCTGGTGACAAGCCCACCCATTCCAGATGTTAGTAGACTGACATCCATGTGGCAGAGATCCTGAAAAGAGGCACTGAGACACCAGCAACCTTACTCTAAATCTTTGCGGGGCTGTTTGCCAGGCACATGTCTGGGCAGCAAAACAGTGAGCTAAGCCTGTGGTTTAGGTCAAGTGTCCATGAGATACAAATTCCAGAATGAAAATGGCTGGTTTACCCACCCAGAGACAAGGGGGGGGGGAATAGCCACATGCCCCTTCTGCTCTGTCCCTTGGTAGCCTTTGGTGCAAAACTCTGATACTAACAAACTATGGCCAACTCTGTCTTGCATGGAGCATATTGTGGCTCAAGGAACAGAAATTCCTGGGTAAGTAAAAGATTATACACGCCTTTCTCAACCTCAGGGGTGTTCAGATCGGTCTTTGTTATGCTCAGCTGTTTCCAAATAATAATTATTGAGATGCTGTTATGTTAAGACATTGTGCTGAGAATTATGGAGACAAATGGAAAAACTAATGAGAGTCCAAGAGAAAATTGTGTTTCATTGTCATACTACAAGAACATGGTAAATTCTTATTTGCAGAAGAGGCATTTAAAAAAAAATACAGGCTTAGCCGGGGATTTAGTTCAGTGGCTTAAGAGCCTGCCTGGCAAGCTCAAGGTTGTGAGTTCAGTCCCCAATACCACACACACACACACACACACACACACAGGCTTATTCAGGAAAAAGATTCAAAGAAATAGAGAAATTTGCCTCAAAAAACAGCTAATACCTGGCAAAGCCAGAACCTTCAGCAGCAGAGCCCATGTTCTTTCATTCTCCCCATTAGGTCTGGAATGCCAAACTATTAGTAGTCAAAAATCTGCCTGGAGTTTCCATAGTGGTGGGTCCTCTGGAATAGAACTGTGGCTTTTGGATAAGAAAATAAAAGTCCGTGCCTAGGAAATAGTTTTCTCTTTGTAAAGTTAACCAAATTGTTGCAGGACAATAAATATTAATTGGGACACTATGCTATGCATTGTGTCAAAACAACAGAAAATAAGGAAATTATATATGTTTGTAAATAGTTGTACCACAAGGTAAAAGGTAGCATATGGAGGGAGAAGTAAATGGAAAGCATTGTGGGTGTTTAGAGAGTAAATTACTTCAAGAAAGCTTACCAAACTATGCCTTTATTATTATGGTTTTTTTAGCCACCAGCCAAATCAAGCTAGTAGGATGATGGTCAGGCCAGTGTTAAAGGAAATAGCCACTCACCAAAATGTCTCACTCACCTGCTTTTCACAGCAGCTGGGTATCCCATTTTAGAGATTTTTTTTTACCTCCACTGCATCACATTTTACAGGCATTCTCTCTAAAACTCAACTTATGTTGGAGATGTATCTCATCTCAGGGTCTCAGCCATTAGCAGAGTAGTATGAAGTCAATTACCAAATTCATATCTTTGGGGGATACTTTTAAAAAATTGTGTTTCGAGGAGACTTGAGTTTGAACAATGAGACAAGGGAAAGAGAGGTAATTCACATACAGACATGAAGAGCTTATGCTTACTGAGTTCTTGTAACATACCAGACACTGTCTGAGAACCTTTATATATGTTCCATTATTTAATCACCAAAACAATAGGAGTAAACTGTTGCTTTACAGAAAATGTGTATCTCCAAACTTCCAGAAGAAACCTTTGCTTTTTATGTCTCTAATTAATCTCCTACAGGGGTATCAAGAAATAACAGAAATGAACCATTCTTTAAAAAGGCTTATAGACTATATCAAAGTCTATAAACTCCAGCTACTAGAAAAAACTTTAAACTATAGGAGACCAGGTGTTAAAGTCAGTTGACCCAGATTTGAGCCTTAGACTATTGTTTATACCCATGTCACTTTCTAAATTTAGTTCCCACTTACATAAAATGGGGATAAGAACTTGGTCCACATCCCCTTTCCCATCTAAGTTTGCCAAGTGCTGGACCATGTAATGACCATGGCAGTGTTGATTCCCATTCCCCTGCTGTTTGCATTTCCAGTGAGGATACACAAGGAAAGTCCAGTTGCTAATTAGCATTATGGGGAATGTAAAGTAAGAAGATCTACAGAACATGATCAGGGTGCCGACCAGCAGAGTCTCTGACACCTCACTGCTGGGGAGCTTCCCCTGTTAGAATCTCCTATGGCTGGAGGGTAGAGAAGAACAGGAGGCAGAGCCATGGAGGAGGCACTCGACTGATAGGAGCTCAGTGGGAGAGTAGGATGCTTCCCAGGGCCTTCCGGGCCATCAGAAGGCCTGGGGACTTTATTCCAGGATTAATGAGAAGTCATCAGAAGATTTTAAGCAGCACTTAATTATACTCTAATTTAAACTTTTAAAAGTTTACAGGGGTTGGGATTTAGCTCAGTGGCATGGTACCTGCCTGGTAAGCAAGAGGTTCTGAGTTCAATTCCCAGAACCCTCCTGCTAGAAGAACAATGCTCACGATGGTGTCCTCCTAAGGACAGTGGGTGGAAGGAAAACCGCAAAGGAAACAGGGAGAGCTGTCATGACTGTCAATTAGCAGTTGTCAACTGAATGAGGCAATAACTATAATTTGTAAAGAACTTTCAAAGTACTAATCAAGCAATAGTTACAAATAGGTCATTTGCTGCTCATCAAATAAGGCCAATAATGAAAACATTTCTATTCAAAAAGTATAAACAAATGAAGTGCCTGTCCAAATTTTAGGATATTTGAGCAGATGCAGAAAAGTATTGAGCTTGGTGACTGATCCATAGTAAATCCTAAGCCAAATTTTATTCTCCCATCCTGCGTGATTCTAAAAATTAGGCGATAGGTACATAGTTGGAGAATGTAGCAAGACTGAACCTTATGGATTGAAGTAAAAAATTAAAATGGAAATTACAGACTTCCTACCTAATAGTCTGTTGTTACACAATGATAATTCTGCACACTTCCTGGGTTTGCAAAGCATATTATATGTACATGTCCCTAATGCGAAATATGGTTTAGGATCGCAATACCTAATATTGATGGGCCTTTCATGCTAGATAAACACTTATATAATAAGAGCATGAAATCCTGGCCTACTCAGCTGTCTCTTTCTGACTACTTTGTCATAATCCTATTTCCTTTGCTTTAGCTTTTTTCTGAAGTACCAGTTCCCTTTTTGTGTCCTAAAATACTTGAATATTTAAACATAATTCTCCCTTTTTGATGGACAGATCTGTTTTCAGTAGAATTTCCATAGATAGGCAGTTAGCTTAATGAGGTTTATGTTTACTATATGTCTTCTTTGCAAAAGTCCCTTTAGATCAATGTGGTGTCATTCAAAGCCATTACAGAGCTGGTCATCTAACTCATTCGTGTCTAAACTCTCTGGAGACACACAGGTCAGTGTGTATCTAGTAACTTACTGCAGTTCATGTATCAGTATCTATTTTCTTTGATTCTATTTTTCATTAATTTGTATCATAACTGAAGAATTAAACTGGTTATCTTGGTATATAAAATAGGAAGCATTGAGCTGGGGGTTTAGCTCAGTGGCGTAAGTGCCTGCTTGGCAAACATGAGGTCATGAGTTCAAACCCCAGTACCAAAAAAAAAAAAAAATTATGAAGTATTCTAAAAAGCCAGATGTTAGCTAAGATCTATTAAAGAAAAAAAAAAGACTGATGTGAATAACAAGATACGATTATTTCGTATCTTTGAAAAAACAATTTCCACTATTATGTGCAATAAGTATCTGGTAATGTTCAAAACAATCTTTTTGAATATTTATTTATATGCATAATTGCAGTCTACAAAATAGTGAGTATCTATCTGACTTTTAATACTTCACCTAGTAGACTACAAAAAAATATGATGAATTTTTCAATGATAATGCAAAGTTACTCTGAGACTGTGTGAAAAATTCTGGAAAGAGAACATGTTTATGCAAAATTTGCCAATAACTGCTTTTTTTACTTTAAATGTATCTCAGCTTCATGGATCTCAAACTCTGTTAAGTATCACAACACCTAGAGAAACTGGCAGATATACACGTACCTAGGCCACATCCTAAATTTAAATGTCAGGTCTTCACCTGACTGTAACACCTCACATGGTCCTGACATACTCCAAAGAGAATTACTGACTGAAACTTTAGCATGTGAACACCTCATGAAGGAACTATCCCATTGGTGTGAGCTTTGGGGTGACCAAAGGACATAGACACAACATGGTAATAGCAAAAAAAAAAACAAAAAAAAAACCTATTATCACCAACCATACGTATGTGGAAGTAACTTGTAGTTGTATGATCAGTGATCACACACCAAGTGGTTAGATGTAAGGGGCTTGGTGTAATGGGTGTCTCATCCTCTCTTGGGAATGGAATAGGACTTGCATGCCCCCCCACCCAGTTCTTGAGAGAATAAGAATCAAGAATTCTTTTAAAATAAATTCCTGTTGAGTTTTCCCATGACCCAACAAGGACATCTCAGTCTCCAGGTCTCCCAACACTGCCCCAACCAATAAACCTGCCAATTAAGCAACTGAATATCATTATTGTGAATGTAATTACAGACAGTAATTATAAGCTTGTAAATGCTTCCCATGAATGGAGCCCTTTTCCCAAACCATCTCAAGCACTTTTCTTAGAAAAGTGAAAGGCAATCCTATCCCTTGCTTCACCCCAAACATAGCCTCCCTTGCTTAGAAGAAATTCCCTTCTTACTGGCCCAAGGGACCTACTGAGCATGTTGTAATGGGCCATGCTTCAAGGAAGAATGTCCTCTTTTGGGTGTAGCACTTTTCAGCATATTTTATCTAAGTACTGCTTCACTGGGCAGCAGTGACTACCCAGTTAGGCTAAGCTTCTTCATTTCTGTTGGGGCTGGGAAATTAGTACCAATTTAAGAATTTCTGCAGACAAATCAAATGTTGGAAGCCTTATAGAATAGTGCAAGAACTTTCACATTACACTACTTAAGCAAGGTCCAATTAGTTGAAGATTTAGACTCTCTAAAGTAGACTAGAAACATGCATGAGTGTGAAGGCTGTTCATGTCTATAGAAATAAAATTATTCTCCCTAGGCCCAGAGTTAACCTGTGCTTTGCGTCACCTTATATTTAACTCATGAAAACCTTAAACCTTCATGGATAATAGGCATTTGAATCAGCTCTACATGGATGTGTTTATCTTGAAACGCAATACAATCTCCCAAGATCTCAATCTGATTTTCCTTTAAATGGATAGTAAGAATAAGTGTCTGTAATTGCACCAGTAGCCAGTACAGTTGAAAAGTGGAAGAACTCAATCCAGACCTTTTTTATTCACTCATGCAGTGAATAATGCCATATAATCTCTGAGAAAAAAAAGTACCGATCTGTATTTAACTTACCTCATTCAGTACCTTATGTAGCCCTTTACATAGCCAGAATTTTCAGAGCTCTTGTTTGAAAAGATAAACATTGCCCCAAAAGCTAATAATACATGATATGTTTTAAAAGGACACATTTCTTACTGGCTAATTTAAGCTACTTCAAGCCCACAGCATTTCCATTTAGTATGACAAATAAATCCTATGCTGATTGTTCTCCTTTTTGTTGTTGGTTCAATCTTCTACAGTACAAGTAGAATGTGCATGAGCATCAGAAGTGTCTCAGACTAACTGCAGATTCACAAGCATAAACACAACTTCTAACGGTGAGAGAAGTTTAAAGTTGGGGAGAAAAGAGCCTGCTCAACCTCAGATAATGACATCTGGTAGCTTTAGAGAGGCCATTCATGAAAACCCAAAGCATCTTAATCTGTTTATTAAATAATTTCAAATTCTTTTTTAATTGTTGGAAAGACAGTTAAAAATCCCCTGTTGTAAGCAAAGGTCAGGATGGAATTGACTCTGTAAGTCACCCACGTAGATATGGGTGTCTGTGATCTTTCCGTAATTGCAGTATAAATGAAAACTCACATGTAAATTTTATATATATATATATATATATATATATATCCACTGTTAGTCTATTTTTTCTAATTTTGTGGTGGCCTAAGAATTTCTTGAAATATGGATAACCAGACTTTCTTTTTAAATATATGTAATATGTGGGAGCTACATATGCATATGTACACTTGCTTATTTTTATACTTTATTCTCACCCACAGTACAGATATTAAAAGAATTAAAATCTGCTACCAGGAAAGCATAGTATAAGAAATTCTTAATTATAAAATATTATTCTATTTGTTTCCCATTTTCCAGAGGACAGGCCTTCAAGTCCCTATAAATTGAATAGAAAAAAGGTATAATATACATAAATAATTAGCTACATAGTAACCCAGCCAAAGAATTTGGACTCATCATTTTATTATTAGGACTCTTCATTTGCCGTGTAGCAAAATCACTACCTCCCTCCTTTCTTCTGATCCCATGCCCAACTTGGGACCACACTGAAACCACTTGCAAAACTTCTGTTTATAAGATCCAGTTTTTCAGTGTATTCTTTTAGTTGTTGTGGTGGAGTTTTTTTTCCTGGGTCTTTGCCATCAGGATGGTAAGAATGATCATCACTCTCCATGTAAAAGCAGAGTTGTCATTCTCAGTGGGCCACGTGAGCATGTCCCACTTAAGCAATAAGGTGTCACTCAGGTCAGCCTGTTGTAAAACCCAAGTCAAACAAGGCTGTATCCTGGCTGTTTTATGTCCTAAGGATCTGACCTGAGATCACAGCCAGCCCAGACTCTCAAGACCTCAGATGGTCATCTAAGCAGTCACATAAACTGATATAAACTTGCTTCTGGGCCATTACTGCAGAAGTGGGACTAGCAATAGTGCAGTCTTGCCATGGAGGAACTAATGTCTTGTTAGGCACGAACAATAGGGGGGAAATATGTATTGATTACTCCAACAGGCAATCTAACTGCAATTGTTAAACGCCTAAGGCTGGCAAATTCTGCATTTTATCACTGCCTGTCAAGGGGAGGTGCATGTGAAAACTGTCAGCCCAAAAGAATTGAGAAACAACTTGCCTTCCAAAACTCTGCAAGGCAGCAAAATCTTGACAATGCCAACAGCTCGACATCTCATGTTTTTCAACCCTCCAGAAAATGGCCTTCCAGCCTGGGACAAACCAAAGCACTGTCCAGACCAAGAGCAGGACTGGAAGCTAGTAGGAATGTCCGAAGCCTGCCTACACAGGAAGAGCCATTCGGACAGGCGCAGCACACTGAAAAATGAGCAGTCATCACCACACCTCATCCCGGCCACTTGGACGAACTCCATATTTCATCTGGACCATGACGATGTAAATGATCAGAGCATCTCAAGTGCCCAGACCTTCCAAACAGAAGAGAAGAAATGTAAAGGTAAACCATATTTTTATTAGACCATTATCACGTATTTCAGCAAGGAAAAATAACCCTTGTCATGTGCAGTCATCTGTATTTTTTCCAATGGATGATTTCCATGGGTTTTCTTTTTTGTGTTGTTTTGTTTTTACTTTAAAAACAAAAAGGATAAAAGCTATACAGAATTTCAAAACAAAATAATAGGAAATTAACATTAGTTGATATGTTGCATATTGTTATCTTCAAAGTGGTTGTTCAGATTACAAGACTTGGGCATAAAATGAACTTTCTCTAACTGTTCTGCCACACGGTGTCTTCATCCTCAACTCCTCCTGTAGACATAAATAAACAAGTGTGATCCTAGAGGGAAACAGTTCCTTTCAGTTTCATATTGGTTGGGACACTTGGGAAGAAAACATTTTTCTTTAATTACCACAAGGGTTGTTAGTCTTGGCTTTACTTCTGTTTTTGGATCTAAGTAGAAACGTTGTTGCATGTATAATTAATTGCTTTGAAATGAGTGTATGTGTGCACCCAAGTGTCTTTTTTCAATTACACCACTAGTTAAAGCAGTTTCAATGCCAAACAGATAATTCATGCTCAAAAGGAAGGTTTTAAGTTGTTTTCTTTTACTCATTAAATCCTGTGTCATCATCCTGAATGGAGAGATTATGGTGTTAGTAGGTTGTCACCTCATAGGGGAAAAAAAAAAATGTTAAACTGCCCTAAGTTCCTGATCGCATGAGATTTAGCTGTTCTTTACCTCAGGTTGCCCTTACCCTGACAGATGTCTTTGTGCTGATCACTTTATTGTCTTAGGGCTCCCCAAAATCTGTGCTTCTTAAATCAATTTGCACTTTTAAGTACCCAAGAAATCAACTTGAGTGTTTAAATGTCCAAGTTCATGTAACTTCCCATTCTTTCCTAATTTAGAGGAGTTTTTTTTTAACTTTAAAAAGGTTGTCTTGAGTGTTTTGTTAAGGATTTTTAACTCATGCCAGTTTTAATTGTATATTTGCCTTGCCATCATAAGTAATAACAAAAAGTAGTTCTTCTATTATAAGCCATTAGGACTTTACCAATTATCCTATCTTGAGCATAAAACACAGTTATATTAATCATGCTTACACAAGAGCTAGGGTTTTTAGCTTTTCTGAAAGCACTTTAAGGCTCTTTATAACAACCCCATTACCTGGAATATTGAGTATACAGATTGTTTTAGTTGAAAACAGGGGGCAATGGTTAGTGGTATGACCACTGATTGAGTACAGTCCAAACTATGCATGTTGTGTTTGAACTGTCTTTCATATTTATTGTTTAGGAGATTTAAGAAATGGAAAGGGATATTTTGAAAAAGAGTAAAATAAGGTTTTCCAAGGAGTGAGGGTATAGAACAGGTGTGTCTGTGTATGTGTGCATGTACATGTGTACATTTGTTTGAAATATAACTGAGATTTAGTCTTATCATTTGTTACCAGATTATATCTTCAAATTTTAGTATATGTGCTGCTGACACAAGCACATGTATCCACAAATTGTACCGACTCTCTTCTTGGTTTGTAGTGAAACGCCAACAGTAAACCAGTGACTCCGTCATTTCAGCACCTCGTGAACTAAATTTGATTTGTTTGCCATTTGTACTTGACATAGAGTGCTGTTTAAATAACAAGTATCATTATTCCTGTGACCATTATTGTTAGCTATGCATCATTAAATCACATAAATTTTATGAACTGATAAAGATATAGAACAAGGAGAGAAAGATGTGTTTCAGGGAGGTTAGAGTATTCTTTCAGTTCTCTTTCTGTGAGGTTATTAAAGTGTATCCTTATTATTCTAGTATTAAAAAGCATAGCTAAGATAAACTCTGTAGTGGTTCCAGAGATAACCACTAGGGTTCACTTTGACCTAGGCATAAGACCTCATTTTAGCGTGAAAATGCCACTGTAATCGTGGCCCAATAATCTTATAAACTGAATTTCTCAGTGAACATCTATATTTAGTGAGGTACCAGTGAAGCCAGGAAAACAAAGCAGTTAGTCTGACTTTTCTCTTTGGAGTTGGTTTTCTACTTGTTCTACTTGTCTGCTATCTTTATATAGGTACTGAGAGGAAATTGTTACTTGATGTCAACTTACACTGAGCATTTATTTCCAATAAAATGTTTGTCTATCTCTCAAGCTGTCATGTTATGTCAGTCTGGACTCCAGTTCCATGAATTCATTCATCAGTATTTATTGAGTGCTTATTCTGTGTTGGACATTATCCTGAATGTCCAAGCTTGAGGAAATAGCAGCTAAACCCAATAGACCATTCCAAGGATCCCAAATATAATGTATAAGAACCAAATGGTCCTGAAGGATACCAGAATTTAAGTCTGCAGTAAGGGATCCAAAACAATAAACTGACTGCTTGAAGTAGTGCGATCTCCAAAATCAGTAATGAGTAGACTAGACCAGTGCTCCTCTAAGTGTTATCTGGAACTGGTACTTTTTGCAAATTGTTTACTAGCACTCTCTACTGATGAAACCACAGAACAAGAGTAAGCTTTAGATACTTTGATAGTATTTTAGCCTTGTCACTGGCATCCAAATGCATGATCAGTAGATTCTTTTTACTGTGCAAGGTGTCAGTGTTGAGTGTTTTCAGTCTTGCCTGGTCAGTCATGTATGGCCCAAACTATGGAAACTATGGTTCTTGCACAGTAGAACCATGTATTACATGAGATTTTTTTAAAAGGTCTTCCATTTAAAATAGGGAATCATGTGTGTTTATATTATGCTCAATTTTTTTCTCTGGGCTTATTTTTAATGTGTATCTGATATTTTTCATTTTGCTCTGACTTCTTATATTTTAGCCTGCATACCTGTGCTGCTTATCTGCTACACACATCCTTAGTAATACCCAGTCACACTTTCAACTAGGTTGACAGCCCCACAGCACTTACATTCTGCTTCAGAGCCCTTAATCCAAATCTACTCTAGCATGAGAGGCTATTTCAGCCTCTGGACTGCGGCGCATTCCCTCCCCCAAGCCAGCCCGCCTTCTGTCTCCATGCTGTACTTCCATTAGGTTTTTCTGTCACTGTTTGGACTGGTTCCTCTACCATAAGGATCACAATCTTCTCCTTGCACTTCGTCCCTTCCCAGAGTCTCAGATGACACTCAGTGTCCACAATTCAGTGGCACTGACATCACTGAAGCTTGCTAGAAATGAGAATCTGAGACCCCTCCCTGGACTACTAAATCAGAAAAGCTGTGTACAGGGACCCAGGAAGCTGGGTTTTAACCACCTCCTGGTGTCTCTTAAAAGATCTCGGTGCCATGAGACTACTCTTCAAATGTCAGGCTAGGAAAGGATCTGCCACCTAGTGGGCACTACAGCAGCGTGCATTCGTCTTCCTTTCCTTTCCCACACCTTGGGAACTCCCTGAGACTGTCCATTCTGGGTTTTCTGGATTGGACCTTTCTTTATGTTTGGTTTACCAACTGGCCAACTGGGTGATCTCCTTTTCATTACTCCTGGTAACACGTGTGGGATTTGAGCCCTTCAGAGAATTCTGCACTGACTGAGGCCCTGATTCTCCTCTAAATTTCTAGAAGGCTTCCCCCCTCCTGCCCTCTCCAGCCCCGCTGAACTTCTTTCCAGGAACCACAATGTCCTACCAGTCCCATAAGGACGAGTCCTCGGCAGCTGCATGAACTCCTGGGGTGGAACCTGAAAGACCTGACTGGACCTGCCCAGCTCCACTGAACTCAGTCAGGTCACCACATTTTGATGTGTACCCTTGATGTGAACCAGGGACCTTCCTGCAATACTGAACCCCAATGGGAAAAATAAGGCTGGAACTGACCTACCACCTTGGTTCCATCAAAGGAAGAATAGAAAATCTAATGATCTCACTCAAATTTCTCTATAGATTTGATCTGTGCTGTGTTTATTTAAAAAAATCAGCCTCAGAATCCTAGGAAGTAAAAGAAAATACTCTAATATTAACAACAAGCTATTCATTCTTATAAAATCCCTATGTGTTCTTTGCAGAAAAAGGGAAAATTTTTATAATTTTTAAAATTACAAATAACTTTTAAAAATCATTTGTATTCCATTCTCCCAATGATAAGCACTGTTATAATTTTTCTTGTATTTCAATCCTTTTTATCTTCACATGTCCTTTTTTACAAATTCAGGGTTATACTAAGTGTGGCATTTTAAATGCTTTTAATGTTTAACAATATTTCATGAGCATTTTCTCGTGTCATTAAATATTATTCTGAATCTTGACTTGTATTGACTATAGATTATTCTTGCTTGTATCCAGGACTTTATTAAACAAGTTCCCAAGCTTAGACAAGTTATAGTAATTTTTAAAATAATATCTTATGTTAAGAAAGGTGCAGACTATTAACTCATGCTCTTCATAAAGAGAACCACATGAATCAGATCAAGAGTGACAGTTTAAATGATGTACAATTCTCATTTACCAAAATAACAGAGTGCTTTGAAAATTGGAGACAAATGCACTATAATCCTTCAAGTTAGTCACATTTTCAGTGAGTGATCACTAGCTTTGTCCTTAAGTAAAATACATTTTCAGGTGAATGAGTATTTTCAAAGGTATAGGATTAAAAAGCTTGAGCCCTTCCACCATCTGCTCCATCCATCTTTGTCCTCCACTGTGTCCCTGTATACTGTACATTAGAGTCTGCAGTCCTAGCTGAGAGCAGCAAGGAATCTTACACTTCAAAAGCACTCTAGGAACCTTAGTAGACAACAGGAGAGTAAGTGTTCTCTACCAGCTTGTTGCATATTAAAGATGCCTGTGTGGTTTGACACTACCTACAAGAAGACCAAGGCAGATGGAAATAGAAGGACATAAAAAGAAAAAAGGGCTATCAGCTAGCATGGAGAGCAGAGAAAAAAACTGGAAACAGAACAATGTCAAAGGAAAGCAAAAATGCAAGGTTCTGTTCCATCCAACTTTGTTTTCTTTGTGACACAGCGTAGAGAAGTGGATGGACCACCAGGAACTTTCCAGGATTAGTTTATCAGCTTTTATTATAAAATGAAGTTATGATTCTGCCATCACTTTAATAGTACCCTGTCCCATAGAAACACTCACATAAAGGCATGAAGATCTGTGTTCAAAAACATGCTTTTCACCTGTGTATTTGTTACTGGTAAATTATAAGCAATCTAAATGTCCTTCCACAGGAGGATAGTCAAATAAATTATGATATATCTAGGATTCACTAGAAAAAAATCTTAAACTCACTCTGAAAAAAATGATTTTAAGAATACTTACTAGAAGCATCAGAGTGTGATTTCAAGTGTAGATTTAAAAGTCTGAATGTGCACCAATCTGCATGGAAAAACTTCTAATAAGTACACCAAACTTGTCTGAGTAGATACCTCCCAAGAACAAGTGGAAACGAGACAATGCCAATCTTAATTCCATACACAACTTCAGTCAAAACTTTCTGAGAATATAACAGTGAATAACTTGTCTTAATTTTTAAAGGTAAGATCATGTGCTTTACAGTCAGCCATCTTAAACTGACTTCTTGCTGTTTAATTTGCCAGCTTACTCCATTTAGATTTAAATGGAAAAATAATACCAAGATTTCAGATTTGTTTTAAAAACAAAAGATAATGTATGTGAAGCACCCACACAGTACCGGATAGAGGACACTAAATAAAGGATAACTTTTCTTAAAATATAAAGTGTTTTAGCCTTATGCCCTCCTCTTCCATTTTGATTCCTTTCCCGACCTTGAATTACATTGTAGAATATCAAGATAAATAAAGGGAACCAACACAAAGCTTCATACTATAACTGCAATAGAGGGATAAACAGTTCAAAGAGTCCATGGCAACAACAAAAGTGTTTTTCAAATGCTTTTAAAATTTAAAAATTTAAGAAATCACCAAAACTGTGAGGTAGCTGAACAGAGACTCAAATTCAGGCAGGCAAGCTCCCTTGCAGAACTCTTTACAATTAGTACGCATCCTCCTATGATGCCGAGGAAGGAATCTAGAACCACAGAGGAACACTGATCTCCTGTCAAGTGTGGCTACCGGACAGTCATACCTGCCACTAGGGAACCAGTAGGGTTTCCCACACATCTGCTTATACAGTCTGGGCTCATATGGTGCTGTCACTTACCAACCATTGAACCTTGGCCAAGATATTTAGCCTGACTGAACTTCAGTTTTCTCATCTGTAAAATGAGACTTCCTTTCACTGAATGATAGAAGACATACTAAGCTCTCAGATTATCTCACAGAGCGTAGTAAGTGTTCAGTGGGTGGGAGTTACTACTGATATAATCAAGTTTTGAGAAGACCATGAGGGGAAGACTGGGTATTAGGAATATCCAGCGCTCCTGTAAGGATAAGGGTAAGTCAGTATTGTCAGGGTTAAGGTTTCTTCAGCCAAGAACATTATGGCTAGAGAGGATATTATGGAGAGTTTCACACTGACAAAGACATGGTAGGTGACTACTGGAATTCAAAGCCTTTCCCTTCTCCAAGGTATTTCTTCCAAGTTGTTCTGAATTTCTGTAATGGTTGCCCTTCCTCTGTGGTCTTTCAAACTGCAAACATCCTGGCTGGGTAGCTGATCAAGTCTCTAGGTTTTCCAAGTGAATGGATTGGACAAGACTTCTCCTTTCGATAGGGTCCAATAAAGGCAATGGAATTGATGGGAATCAGTAATTCTCTCCAACAAAGAACAGAGTTCTAATTCTCTCTCAACATAGAACAGAGGCTAATTGACCATAAAGAAAGCAAGGACAGGGGTCTCTACTGTATTTATTAAGTAGCTCTCCAATATAATAATTGCCTTTCCCCTTGTGGCAAAAATAGGGTAAAATGCATTAAATCAGTACCGTCCCCAGAATCTAAGCTGTGAGCCACATGAAAGCATAAACTTGGGATAAATCGGGAAATCTGTTGCTTTAGACCATCTCTTTTTCAGTGTCCTTACTTTGAAACTCCTTTGCCCAAAACTCTGGGAGTCTTCAGGTTATACAGACCCCAACCTTCAGTTCCCCAAAAGTTCTTTGTTGAAAAGAATTAATGATTTATTCAAGACTAAATAGTTGATAAGTGCCAAGGAGAAAACCATGTTTGTCTGTTCTAAAGCTTTCCTTTGTGTCTGCGAAGCGCTGGTCAACCTCCCTGAGACTTGATCAAGCAGATCTGCTAAGTACCCTGAGGATTCTTGGGATATCTTGAGTCTAAGGGTAGCCTCTGCTAGTGGCACTGCAGGCAGAATAGGCAAGTACCGCTATGTTGAGAACCACGTCACGTGAATTTATGACTTGCCTTGGCATAGGAATGGTTTCTGTCTAAATCATTCTATTTTGTGACTGATTCCAGGGATAAACTATACTTATAGACTAGTCATCTGGGTCTAGATGAATTTACTGTCTGGGATTAAATTTGTATAAGTATGAACGTGTTCAGTGGTACCAGAAATCCAGAGCCGGGTAAGCTTTTGGAAGTAAGATGAGAGTCAGAAAGCCTCCATGGCCCAGGACAATTCTCCATAGTATTGACTGCCACCATATAATCTTTGCTGAAACTCCAGCTGCATGATATTTGTCAGTATTGGTTTATACAAGGAACTTTATTCAACTTTACCACCTCTTAAAACACTGAACTGTACTGAAAATACAGTACAGTTCTTACCTGAATTATCCATATTATGAAGTCGTTTGGCATTTGAGTTAAACTATTGTGTGTAGGTTGATGGTTTACTAGTCTAGGTGGCAATATCCTGTGAGTGGCAGATGTCTTATAATGTGCAGCTAGAAAGGCCAGACTATTTTAAGTCAAGCCTCAGAACTAATGAAAAGATACTTATTGGGCTTTTTGTTTGACTAGCTCTGGAAAGAACTTCTTATAATAAGCCTAAGATATAAAGCTAAAGGTCAAAACTGTATAAGTAAAAGGAGCTACTGCCCTTTAAGAGAGGAAAAAATACATATTAATTTTTGCAGTACTGTCAGTTGAATGGGTTTCCAAGGAAACAGGTATTTGCATTGGATTCATCCTACTTAATATTTATGACCAGACATAGAGAATTGTGCTCTCTTGTTACATCTCCCTGATCACACTGATATGCCCATTCTTACCTTTCTTAGGCAATAATCATTATATGCCATTTCATGATTGTCTTTAAGGTGTTGTAATATTAAAAATATAAGCCTGAAAATCACTACTAAAAGCTAAGACTCAACCTGGCTCATTTTTTCCCATTTTTATTTTTTATTAGTATATGTTTGCAGTACATAATGCTTACATATTTCATGGGGAGTTGGTACATGTACATAACACATCTTAATTCTTTTGTCCCCTTCCTATACCCTCCCCCTCCCCATCACTTGGTCCCCTTCCCTTTTACAAAACATCAGTCTCCCAATTTTCTATCTTTTATTTTGTGTTCCTCATTTAAGAGAAACTACATCAAATGAATCCAAGGTTATTTGGTTCTGCTTATTGTTGTATTGTAAATTTTCTTGCTTTTAGAGTTGATTTCTAAGAGTTGAGCTGGGAAAACAAAGTTGGTAACAAAGAACCACCAGTCTACAAATTTGAATAACTTGAATGTTTTCTTGGAGATCTCTAAGGCAGACCTTTAAATCCTGTAAGTATTCTGTTTTAGAGCAACCTTAGGCTTACTAGAAGTTGCGAGAATGCAGAAAATTCTCATATGCCCCTCACCTATGTTCTCCAACTGCTAACATTTTGCTTCACTCACTTTACAAATGTAAATGTATGTGAATGGATGTGTTTGCTTGTGAATATACCTATTATTACTATTTTTCAGAGCAATATGAGAGTTAGGTACAGACATCCTGCTCCTTAACTTTAAATATCTTAGTATGTCCCCTAAAATAACAGAAATTCTCTTAAAGGACCACAGTACAATTACCAGAATTGAGAAATTTAACATCAGTGCATACTATTTTCTGATCTATGTACTTTATTTAAATTTCACAAATTGTCCTTCTCACCCCCTTCACGGGTTAGTTGAAGCCAGGACCAGGCCTAAAGGGAAGACTTTTCTTGTAGAGATTTTCATGGGCTTTATCCCTCTGAACAGGGTTGGGGCAGACCATGGCAAACTGTCTTTTAAACCATTTTGTTGTCTGGCCCAGGATCCAGTATTATGCATTTCATTTAGCTTTTGTGTTTTTTAGTCTACTCCCTACCCCCTCATCTTGCCTTACTAAGGTATAATTAACAAAAATTCAACACATATATAATGTGTCATTTTAATAAATGTATATTCACTGTGAAGTGATTAAATCAGGCTAATATAGCTGTCACCACTCATCCTTACCATTCTTCTGTTGTGAGAACATTTACCTTCTATCCGCTTAGTAGTTTTTATATACACTGTTATGAACTATATTCATCATGGTGCACAGTAGAACTCCAGGGCTTTTTCCTCCTGTCTAGCTAAAACATAGTACCCTGTGAGCAGCTTCTATCTGCTCTACTGTGCCCCTCTGCCTCCCACCTCTGGAACCACCATTCCATTCTTGAGCTGTTTCACATCCCGCATCTGATCTCATGCAGTTTGTCTTTCCATGCCTGGCTTGTTTCACTTAATATAATGTCCCCCAGGTTCTTGTTAGTCTGCTTTAATCTGGAACACATTCACAGTCCTTGTCCTTCACGGCGCTGACATTTTTGAAGAAATACAGGCTGATTATTTTCCAGCATATCCTTCAACTTAAGCTTGACTGCTGTTTCCTCATGACTGGAATCAGATTGTGCATTTTTGGAAGAAATACTAAAAAGTTGTCATATCACATTATGTTTGTTCCTGTAAAGATTTGAGCTTAATGTATGATTCATAAAGTTTCCAAATCTTCTAAAACACCTAGATCTTCATGGGAGAAGCCTGTACCTTTATTGGTAAGCTAATTCATTACCTTCTTGGGTTAGATAGAATAAAGTGTATTTCCTTAAACTCCTCTCAGTGTCCATTCAGTGTCTCAAGAATAAAAGTTACTGTTCCTCTGTCACCTCTGATATGCTGAAGGAGGGAATGACAGGTTGACACTTAAATTTCTAGGGACAAGACACAGACTCCACTGCCTGAGCCCTTGTCTGGGGGTCATGAATAGATTCTGCCACTTTTTTCTCTTCTCATATTTTAGCTAGACATTTTATTCTTTTCACAGTCCAATCAGATTAAACTATAAAACAACTAAGGCTGGAGTATAGTTCAATTTATTCTTGATATTTACTATGTACCTTTCTTGAACATTTAGACATTTGAAGTAAAATGAAGAATTTCAGTTCTCCATTTCTAGAATTAGATCTCAATAGTACCAATAGATCCTATTTTTTAAAACTCTTCTAATAAATCCTCTTCATTTCCAGTTCTATTATAACTTCTTCTAAGATCTTTTCTTCATTCTAGATCTAGACAAATTTGTTTCCTTTATTTGGTCAGTTTTATTTATTTAAGGTATTTACTGTGTTCTACTTTATTTTATTGTGGTTTCTGAACATGCCTGTTTGATTCACCAGAGACTGTGAATTCAGCTTGCTTTATATGAAAAATATTTTCATTTGAGGGTTCTGTGTACCCAATACTGTACCATGTGGTGAGAAACCAAAGTTAAATGAGACATGCCCCTCTCTCCAAACAGACATGTTGGCAGAAATTTGAGTCAAGGCTTAAAATCAGCAATTGACAATGAAGCAATGATGAAAACTGTGTTGGCTGACTGGTATTGGTCTTAGAGGAAAGTAATGAAGATTTCTCCTACATTGTTCAAAACATGATAATTCTTTACACAATGCACACAGATATCAAAACATCGCATGGTACCCCCGTAAATATGTGCAGTTTTTATGTTTTAGGTGTCAAAGAAATATGAATTAATAAATTTTAAAAAATAATTCCATTTTACTCTTCAAGTAACATTTCAGATATACTATGCATAAGCTATAGTTTTCAGCTTGTTGATTCTTTTTAGTTGGATTATGAATTTTAGACCAAGAACCAAGTCTTCTTCCTACGATGTATCTCCCTTAGGTATAGGGAAAGAACATTTGTGGTACTGATACGTTAATGAGGTAAACTTTTTAATTTCTCTATTTTGAGAATCTGTGTTAATTATCTCAAATTAGTTATACTCTCTCATCTATTTTTATAAAGCTATAATGGTGTATGACTTACATATCAACACGCCCCCCCTGTTTTACATGCACAGTTTGAGGATAATTCGTATATGCACAGAGGCATGTAACCGTCTCTACAATGTTACTTTAGAACATTCCCATCACTCCACAAGAAACTTTCAGCTAATTTCTAGTTACTCTCCATTCCTTTGGCAACCACTCCCCCACCTCTGTTCCTATGGATTCCTCTTTTCTGGATGCTACAGAGACGTGAATTATGATTGGCATCTTCTCTTCACATATTGTTTTGAGGGTCCCTCATGTTGTAGCACATATCAGCACTGTGAACTTTCTGCTTTCAGTTATTCTTGAAAACATTTTCAAGTATAAGTGGAGTGAAGCCTTTAATAAACAAAATATAAATCTTTTTAAAACTATATCAATTGTAGTGTGGTATGTTTTTTGCACTAGTTCTTAAGTGGAAAAGCAAAGTTAATACAAATGACTCATTCACTATTCCTATTATTAGGGAGATGTGTCTTAAAATTAACCTGTAACATGTTATTCTGGGATAAAGAAAGTATACTATAGTTTTTAAACTGCAAAACAATTCCATTTGGGACTGGGGATTTAGCTCAGCAGCATAAGCGCCTGCATTGTAAGCATGCAGTTGTGGGTTCAATCCCCAGTACCAATTAAAAAAAAAGCCATCCCATTCAATCATTCAACTTTTGCAATAAAACTGATCAGCATTAATTACAATCAAATAATCATCCAAACATTAAATTAAGGGGAAATGTATCTACTTGTTATAAGTGTTGAAAGAATGCTAGAATATTATAGAATGTATGGTTATATGATTTTCACTCAAAGCTTAAATGATATCTATAAAAAGACCAAAATATTCAAGAGCATGTATATTTTTCAAGAGACAGGAGAAAACAGACAAATTTCTTAGTAATTGTCTATAATAGACATTTAAAGTGGTATTAATCCCATCCTCATAAAAACATAAATCATTAAAGCTATCTGACAACATGTGTTGAAATACATATCAGTCACCCAGAACTTTCAAAACATTAAAAAATTTGTACATAGAAAAGTAGTATGAAGACATGGGATAAATGAATTCTTGAACAGAAATTCAAGAGGCTAAATTTTGGTAACTTTTTCCCTTAATGGTTATGCAAGTATGACAAAAACCACTTCCTCAGCTTACTTCTCTGAAAGATGAATGAAAATGCCCCTGACCAATCTTATTGTTAGGACGATTATATGCAATAGACGTCGTTATTTATTATGTTGCAGTTATGTTAGTCAGATTTCTATTGCTGTAATAAAATACCTAAGAATAACAACTTAAAGGAGGAAAGTTTATTTTGGCTCATGGTTTCTTAGGCTTCAGTCCATGGTCACCAGTTCCGTTGCTTCCCATCCCATTAGGAGGGAGAACCTCCTGCAGGGAACATGTGGTGGAGCGAAGTGGCTTACTTAGCTGATGGCAGGCAGGATTCAGAGGGAGAGAGAGAATGAGAGGGATCAAGGACAAGATATAGCCTTCTAAGGAACCCCCAGGGATCTACTTCCTCCAAGTAGGTCCTCACATAGCCATCACCTTCCAAAAATGCCATCAGTTGAGGACCACATTTGAACACATGAGCTTTTGGAAGACATTTGAAGTCCAAACATTAACAACATTAGACTTCATTATTATTTGACCAATGTTCTGATTAAATTTATACCAAAACTGAAATTTTATTGTGTATTTTCTGGCCAGATCAGACTCTTATCAGAGTCATTACAGATTTGCTTTTGAATAAAATGTCTGAAAAAGCACAGACATTCCATTGCTAGATTAGAAAACAAAAAGACTAAGTCTATGGTAGTAACAGTGGTCTAAAATCTATTTTGAAAATCTTACTTTTCTTTCAATCCCCAGCTATAAGGATACTACTTTGTGTTCACTTTTGTGTATCACTTTTCTTTTGTATCACTTTCCTTTTGATTTGGATCTGAAGCCTGTTTTGAACACTATCTAATTTTTTGAAAGCATTAGAAGACTTTGTGATTTGTCTTTGGTCTCGTGAAATATCAGTGAAAAAACTCTTGATCTTCATCATGGGTACTCTAATATGCAAGATACAGTAGAATTCTGGTCATTAACCACCACCCCATCTTCATCTACCGGAAATACTACACAAGAAAGACCTTGAGATAGCACAAGTGTGTCTAAGAATATTGGGACCTATCATCTGTTACTTAAAAACTTTAATGGAACAGATCTTAACTTTATGCTAATGTCAGATTAGGTACTATATATCAATATGCAAAAGAGAATTCTGTGAACAAAGTATCTGGCAAAGACTTTTTTCTGCAATTTATGTTTACATTTCCTTGTAAGAGATGGTTACATTTCAGGACCCTTCCAAAAGGACAAATGACAAACCATTAAAAAATTACTGCAAGGCAGGTCTTAATTGCCCTATAAAATTTCAGACCTCAATATTAGCTATTAATATCATAAAAGCAGCACAGAGAGGCATCCTATTTTGGACATACACAAGGCTGATTTGAATTCAAATCAGCCTTATGATCCTGGGCAAGTTACATAACCTCACCAAGTCTATTTCCTCATCTCTAAAGGAAGAGTAATAGTACCTAATAGAGACAGTTGAGAGCCTCAAATGATATCTGCATAAAAGAAGTTATCACAGTGCTTGAATCATTGCATGGATTTGAGTTAGAGAATAGTATGTAACAAGTTGTAGAAATGCTATTCAGCAAAATAACAAATGCTCTCCTTATGGATTATATGAGAAAGTTGAAAGAGATAAAATGAAAATCAGAGGCCACTTTATGAAGGATCTGTAAATCTTCAGAGTTTATTTTAACAGCTGAGGAGGATTTTAAATTAGGGTTAGGGGGTTGAAAGAGAATATATGACATATTTTGGATTCTTCCTTTAAAGCCAACCTCCCTCATGCACACACACACTGTGGAAAATGAAGTGTAAGATCAGAGTAAGATCCACGGCCTAGAAACCTGTGGGGTTAACTAGTTTTTCTCTTAAAGAGAAAAGATGGGAAGTTTAAGATTCTGATGGCATAGAAGGCAGGCAGAGGAGACTCTATCTTGAAGGAAACTGAAAAGATCTAATTAGAGATAGCCGAGGCCTAAGAGAGAAGGCCACATGCCATGGAAGTTTCTGGTATATCACTAGGCGCTAGCTCAGATTGGGTAGAAGCAGAGTGCTTGTGCAATTATGACAGAGATGGGTTCAGACACCCAAGCATATCAGAAGGCACTGCTCCTTACAAGAGTTTTAAATGGCAATGACAGAGTTTGCCAAGTTCTATTATACTCACCTAAAGCCAAATTAGAGGAAAGGAAATTTGAGCTGGGCTGGCCACACACACCATGATATTTTTCCTAGAATATCAGAGATCAGAGACAATGCCAATAAACCAGCCAGGACCAGAAACAAATACAAACAAGTCAAAATTTTGAGAGTCCAAGGTCCAACATAGCAGCCAGTGAGCTGGAAAAGTTAACAGAAATTAGCTATTGAACAACTTCTGCCTTTCCCAAAAGATGGCTCTCAAACTTTAGTCCATTGGGGAATCCTCTGTAGGGCTGTCAGAGTTTTTGACCCAGTTGATCTGGGGTAATGGTGGAGAGTTTGCATTTCTAGAAAGTTCTTGGCAATGTTAATAATGCTGATCTAGGAACTACCTTTTGAGGATCATTCCCCTGAGGATTTTAGTCTGTTCTATAATCCTCTTGGAACAACAGGAGGGTTACTTTTTTAAAATACTCATTCTATAAATTGACATATTTCATCAGATATATTCAGCAGATTATATGCTGACTTATGAATGTACTGGGCAGCAACCAATCTACCCAAGTGAAATAAAACTGTCCCCAAACCTTAGACCCAGAAAGTCAGTGTCACATGGGATAAAGTGACCAGGGTTGCCTGGATGAGAACTTAGTTCCTTTACAAACCTGACCACTGGGCCTGCTTCCATCAGTGGGAAAGGGAGTATCTTCTTCCCTCTTTAGTGTGCTCAGCCAGCCAATTCTATTCCATTGTACCAGTCAGAACTGGATCCCTGTCTACCAGTGACCTACACAGTCATTTTTTCAAATACATTTTAGTAAAAGCACAGTTTTGCTTTGTGATGAATTATGAGCCAGAGTCTCTGCTTGCTAAGTTTTTGTAGAGTTATAACAAACTGGAACTATCAAAAAAGCTTTTTATTAAATTCAAAAAAAGAAAAATTAGAAACAGTTTCAGAGTACAGTGTTTTAAAAGAGGGAGGCTCTGGGTTTCTCTCTCTACTAATGCAGACCTTGCCCTGGGTTTACACTTCCCTGTGCCCAGCCTGAGTCTTCCAGCCAGTAGCTTACTCTGTGGGAAAGACCCCCCCTTCACAGCCAGCCTCTTCCTCTCTGTTTTCAGGTTAATCTGAGAAGTGCACCATCCTGTCAGGTGATACACAAATCCGTGCCATCATCAGCCTCGCATCCAGCATGAATACCCAGCCCTGTGTCACACTGGGTTTCTCAAGGGCTGTTTCATGGAACATTTGTAACAGATACTACAAGATACATAAGGTTTTGTGATCATATTTTCAGCTCTTTTTAAACAGTATGTGTGTGTGTATGTGTATAAGAGAGGAAATCTCCAATAGAAATCAGCAGTATATCATTTGACCTAGAACCTACTTCTGTTCTTTACTTTAGAGCACCTCTACTCTGATATTATTGACCAATTTGGAATATCATCTGGGTATTAATCCAACAGCCATGGTGAGCACAGGGAGTGTGCTTAGAGGTAGAGCATTAACGTCAGTAGCCATGTGTTCATTTTATAATGAATACACAATTACACTAAGGGGAAATGCAAATCTAAGTGGACAGTGCAGATCCTAAGTACAGAATGTCAATCTCCCGGCCCTGGATAAGCTCTTTTAGTCCTCTTCCTCTAACACCAGTTTCTCATTTATCTATTTGTTTGTTTGTTTGACATCTTAATTAACTTTTTAGCTCTAAAGCACTAGATCCAGTTAGGAAAATGAAACCCCACCTGGAATAAGAGGGTTGATACAGTGAAAGCAAGAGAGGGTCCTGGCCCCAAGAGCAATGAGCTATTCTGTGACAAGTTCCTCATAAGTCAAATAAAATACTTACAGAATGCACAACTTAGTATTTGCCATTGTAATATCCTGAAATCTTGGGGAAGCTTAGGAGAGGGCTTAGCCTCCACAAATTTCTCTTCTGTATGGGGAGGCTGTAAAGGGCTACTTTAAGGTAGACTGGTCCCAAAGTAAAAAGAGCTTTCCTCTACTCACAGCACTGGAGCTAGACTGATTTAGAGTTCTGATTTTTTTTTTTTCTCAAAGTGCTGAGTATTAAACTCAGGGTCTCACACATCATAAATGTGTACTCGGCTAGTGAGCTGTGTCCTGTGTCCCAGGTTCAATCTCTATCCCATCCCCTCCCCTTTCTTTGAGGTGGGGGGTCTTGCTAGGTTGCCCAGGCTGGACTCCCTCCCCTGAACTCAAGTGACTTTGCTGCCTCAGCCTCCCAAGTACTGGTACTACAGATGGTTTGGAGTCCTAATTTCTAAAAGCAATGAACCAGAAGATTCCAGACACTAAAAGACAAAGGTGGCTCTCAAAAGTATTGCGCACCCCTATAGACTCCTCCAAAAGTATTAGCTAACATTCAGGTATCTTGCAGTCCTTGGGTGGAAGACTCGTACTTCAGTCCTTTATAAAGGGAATGTTCCTTTATTTGGGTAGCTCTTTCAGGGGGCAGGAAATGCTATAGCCTTTTATATAACCTCTCTTGGGCAGCAGATATGATTGACAGTGATAACAACTACTCATCAATAATCTTACCAAAATAGGTTTAGTAAATGAGTCTGTCCTGATTCTCTAGTGTTACAGATATAGATATAAATATAGATATAATTTTTTTAAGCAAATTGGATGTCTCTCAGAAACTTTCCAAGCCTAAGACAATTTAGGTATTGCAAGTTGTAAAATGTTTCTTTAAAAAACACACACACACATAGGCCTTGGTGCCCTGAGAGCCCTCTATATTTTGTCAGAGACAGCAAATATTGCTATTGACACGATGAGTATCACTGGCTTTCAGGCCTGTGGTAAAGACTACAGGCTCGGGCCGGGGATTTAGTTCAGTGGCTTAAGCGCCTGCCTGGCAAGTGTGAGGTCGTGAGTTTGATCCCCGGTACAAAAAAAAAAGACTACAGGCTCCTGAAATGCAGAGAAAGTGGCATTCAAGCTCAATCCTGAAGGCCGACAAGGCTCTGTTTTGTGAAGACCCCAAAGGAGGGACATTTCAGACAGAGAAAAACATGTGAAGTGTCCTTGAACCAGGTGAGAGTTTGGAACATTCTCAGAAGTAGGATACTGTTTTAGCTGGAGCCGAGTGGACAAGAGGAAGGGAGGGTTAATGGGCAGTTCGAGAACGGTCACATTTGGTAAAGAATGTGAATTTTATTCTAAATGCCAGCAAGGAGCCACTAAAGGTTTTAACTAGGGAGGGATACAGTCTGGTTTGCAATTTTTAAAACATCACTCTTTGCTTATTGTATCAAAATAGTGCTAAAGGATAGGCCAGCAAGACCATTTAGGAAGTCCCCTTTTGAGACGGTGGCAGTTCCTGGGACTGCAGCAGTGGGAGTGAAAGTGAAGAGGTGGTTGGATTGAAACTGTTCTGGAGAAAGAACGCACGCTTGCCAGTGGATCGGATGTAGACAATGAGGGGAATGGAGGAGTCCAGGAAGGGACTTCATGGTTGCTTGTGAAGCTCTCAGGCAGCATGTGGTACTGAAATAGGAAGACTGTGGAAGGAATAAGCTTCAGGAGGAATTAAGTGGGAGACACTTATTATGATACAAATGAAAATGTCCAGGTGAGGTGGGAGCTTAAGGGTCTAGTGTAAAAGGAAATCTCTAGGATGAAGATTCACTGGGACGTCCCCAGCGTACAACTGTTATCTAAAGCTTTAAGACAGGATGAGATCATTTAGAGAAGGGCTGGAAAACTTTCTCTCTAAAGTACCCTAACAGCAAATATTTTCAGCCAATCATGTAGTCTCTTTTGAAAAGCAGCCATAGATAAGCCAGGCATGGTGGCTCATGCCTGTAAGCATGAAGCTAAGGCAGAAGGATTGCTGCAACTTCAAGGGCAGCCTAGGCTATAAAGGGAGTTCAGAAGGAGGAGGAGGTGGTGGAGGCGGAGGCGGAGGACTGCAGGAGAAGAGGAGGATAGCAGGAGAGGAGGAGAGCAGGAGAGGAAGAGAGCAGGAGAGCAGAGGAGGATAGCAGGAAAGGAAAAAAAAGGAAGAGGAGGAGGTGGTGGTGGCGGTGGCAGGGGAGGAGGAGGAGAAGAAAGAAGAAAAAGAAGAAGAAAGGAAAAGAAAGACAAAGCAAAGGAAAAGCAAAGGAAAGGAAAGGAAAGGAAAGGAAAGCAAACAAAGCAGCCATAGGTAATATGTAAACAATTAAGCACAACTATGTTCCAGTAAAACTTTACAAATACAGGTGGCGGCCATATTTGGCACACAGGCCAAAGTTTTCTGATCTCTGACCCACAGTGAAAATTTAAACTGAAAAGAGTAAGAAAAACTAGCACAGGATTTAAGGCATATCAATACTAATTATTATGTATGCATAGTTATGCCAACTGCTATGCTAGTCACTGCTCTAAGTGCTTTACTTATATAAATTTCCTTAATCTTTACAATACAGTTGATAGTATTATCCTTACTTTACAAATAAGATGGGTATTGTTACCCCTATTTTACAAACGTAAGTGAGTTTTTCTTTCTTTCTTGAGAAAAAAGCCCAGAGGTTGGCAGCCCAGGACTAGTGTGGCAGCTGTGTGGACTTCATAACCTGTACTCCTTACAGATCATTTGTCTACCAACCCTAGAGCATAGCTTCATCCTCATAGACTAAAATGGTAGCCAGAGTTCCAGCCATCATATTCATTCCTTCAGGCAGCAGCTAAACAGAACAAAGGGGAAGTAAATGGTATGCACCGATTGTCTCTTAAGCTGTCTTTTAAACTTCTTGAAAACCACCTTTTCCTGTTTCCTCTGTTATGTCCCATTGGCCAGAATTATTCATACAAATATACCTAGGTGCAAGGGAGACTGGAAAATATGCTTCTCCTCCCAGGGGCCATATGACCAAATAAGACATAGGGAGTCTCTCACTTAATAATAGCAATCATTAGGTCCTGGGAGACTCACCCAGTTGCCTTAAGATTTAGCCCTGTCTCTGTGCTTTTTGCAAGTATAGTTGATAGCCCCTTCCTAAGTCATTTCTGCTCAGTCATCTCATTGCTCAGGCCTCCTGTGTTGAAGACTACACACTCCTCAAAAGCCAGCTCTCAGGACGCTTCTCATGAGCAGCTGTGGCTGTCTCCCTGGGCAGATGCTTCCTGTGTCTCCACATCAAGTGTACTGCCTGTCGTTTGCCTGGTGTGTCTCCTTGAACTGTCTTCTCTGCTTAACTAGGTGATTCAAGGACAGGTGAAACTAGGTTCAGGTGTGAGGGTAAATTTAGAACTAAAGGAAATATGTAGCAAGTCTACAAATGAAAGGGGAGAAGGCAAGAATGCAGAATGTGCTGGTCCATGGTGGAAGAGACGGGGTTGGATATCCAGTAGTTAAGTGGTTCTCAAATTTCACTTCTTATACAAATAACCTGTGAAATTTAAAAAATCTTGATGGCAAGTTTCCCCCACATGGTGACTAAATCAGGCTTCCTGAAGGTGATACCTAGTTAGTTACATACTATCAATGCTTTTAAAAGTCTCTCATGGGATTTTGAGGCACAATTGTATTTGGGAACCAACAAAGTTGAAAATAAAAGAAAACAGAGACAATGAGAGGGAAACAGTTTCCCTTCTTCTGAAACCTAGAGGCTTTGTTGTTTTTAACCTATGATGGTTTCCAGGGATGAGTGGTTAGTCTTGCTCTTTTAAGATGTTTCCTACCAGCTTCAGGAAAATGTGCAACTATATAATAAAAGTTTAATGATCAAAACATTTCTAATGAAAATATTGAAGTCTTTGTGAGTTTGTCTAATGCTATTTGATGCCCTATGAGTCAAATAACTCTTATGTGTCTCTCTAAGTAACTACATTAGAACAGTTAGTCAAGGGAATAAGAAAACACCTTCACTGAATTTCACCTCACTTGTGATACATAATATGTTCAGATTGCTTTATGAACTTACAAAGAAACATACACAATCGATCACTGGTAACAGACATGATTGCTTCCATCTGGATATGAATGGGTCACACTGAATTCAGGTTAAACTCCATTTTCAACTAACAGCAATGTAAGTTTTCTGCATTTACTACAAGTTAAGGAGTGTTCCCACTTGGTGAAAGGAGGGCGGTTCAGGAGTCTTACTCTGTTTTCTGCAAAAGTTAATAAGGTTTTTTTTCTTAGTATGAACTCTGAGGGAATCTATCCTTTTAAAAAATTCAATAAAAATTTTGTTGACTCTCAGGGATCATTCAAATGCTTAGTGAAAAAATGAGAGTAAAATTTTCAGGAGTGCTTCCTTTTTTCAATGCTGTACATATTCAGTTCCAGGGGTGGATAACACTCAGATTTTTCAAGCACATTTAGAAACTTCTGAAAATTGCTTTTAAGTGTTCCCTTGGAATGAAAGTTGATGCTCTGGCTTTGGTTGATACTGTTACTGGTGAAAAGCAAGAAATAGATTGGATTTGCACCTTCAGTAAAAAGAGGAAGCCAGGAAATGTGCTGGGCAAAACTGCAAAATCAGATGGATTCAACATACAGCTCTCAAGCAGATAAAGAGGCCTCAGAGTATGTGTGGTTGCCAGGAAAGATGACTGCTTTATTGAAAGCTTAATTTTCAGATTAGTTTTGGGAAATTTGAAATAAATAAATGAGATCAGACAAAAAACATAAGGCCTAGATCCTTTTTCTTGGGGTTTGCAGAAAATAGGCATTGCTTCCAATAAAATGTTTTGACATTTCCAGTAGGGAGAAAATGTTAATTGTAATGTTATGTGTATGTGTTCTTGCAAATAAATCTTTTATTTATTTTAAAAGTAATCAATGTAAAAACACTATTAAAATGTTAGCTGTGTTCTTTATTCCTCATGGTAATGTCAGTGCTTTCTAGAATGTTGCAGTTAATTTTCCAGGTTCAAATATACCAGTTGGAGAACATTCTTTCATTTATTTTATAGTTTGGTTGCAGTTTTCTGGGAATCTTATTACTAACCATCCACTTGGGTCTGCCTGGATTTGTTCTGTCATTTGCATGCATCCTCTGCTTATTCTCTGAGTGGTTCCTTTCCTACATGTATAAAATGGCATCACTCAAAGACTGTACCACATTGGTCCATCTGACTTTGTCCATTTAATACACCTGCTATTTAGCTATTTGGTGGCAAAAACAGTGGCTCCTTCCATATAGCCATCCTTTAGCCACCACTTCCCTGCTTTGTACTCAACATACTCCCCATAGTTTGTTAAATAGCTATAATCCCTTCCTTTTTCCTTAAGTTTCTGCCACAAAATTCTATGTTGTAATTCATGACTGGAAGTACATGTCCAAAATTTTGCTTTGAGAACAATATTGCATTATCTGTGGTCCCCCTAGAGTGAATACAACGGTCACATATTTATGGATTGGCGGGGACCCAAATGTAAACATCACTATCTGTGGGCCAGTCCAGCAGTCTGCCAAAAACAAGAAGAAACTCTTGGCTTAACAGAAAGCAGCTTCACTCTCATTGATCTCATAATCTGGAACACATGTGTACCCATGGACACACACACATACACACACACGCACGCGCACACACGCACGCACACACACAGGTCACCCTCCACGAGGAGAAAACCTCACTTGTAACCATCTTATCAAGCATTTATTGTCTAATTTGATATTTGTTAACTTCATAGTCAAAAGAGTGATTCTTACAGAAAATAATTTTCCCTTTTTAATCACTATCTTTAAATGCCAAGTATATTAACACTAAACAAATCACATAAAAACTTGAAAATAATTTCAAAACAGATCTGAATGGAAATAAAACAAGTTTTATCCACATGCTACTGATCAGAGTGTTCCTAAGCACAAACAGAAAAGAAAAACTACTATAATAAGGTATTCTTCCTACAGGGGCATTGACATACACTCAAAGTTTGATTTCCTTATAAATAACAAAGAGACAGTTAATTTAAATTTTAACTCTCACATAGATTAGTACTGATGATGTAGAAAGTGATCAGGTACAAGGAAGAAACAGAACGCACAGTTGCAAATATGGCCTTCCTTGGTATGATTTAAAAACCGGTGGGACCCAGGTGTCATGAGAAGGTGGTCAGATCCTGCTATTAAGAACCAACTGGTAACCTTCAACAACAGATTCAAGCACTAACATTTGTACAATTAGATTAATGTTTTGGAGTCATTCATCAGGCTCATTACTACTGGATTTTCTCTGGTTCATGCTAATAAACCAGATTATTGATTTTAGGATTGTCTGTGTATGTAAGGATATTCCCTAAGATGTCTTGATGATGTTTCATGCTTAAGTTGTCAACCATAATGGCATAACTATGAGTAATCATTTTCTAATCATGTTGAAAGGGGTTCAAATCCACATATAAAATGAATCTTCCCAGCTTCAGAGTGACAGAAACATTGTTGCTGTCACTTCCCTGTCTGGGTGGAGATCATTCCTACCTGCCCACCGTCTTCCCCAGGCATTAGCTGCATGCACAGCTTAAGACCTCTGTAGTCATAAAGCTTCTTTCCAGTATGTTTGAATGGCAGGAGAGCTCAAAAGACACTTCCATCTAAATAGGGTTTAGCGCATCAGGTGCTATGCTGAAGTAAGACAGGCTAGGTTGCTGTGTTGGTGGTGGTTATTCATCTTCTCTTCTCACTTCATGTGTATGTATGTATGCTTCTTGGTGTATATGCTTGGCTCTCAGGGTGTATGGGGCTGGTGAGTGCATGCGTAGAGTGTGTGTATATGTAAAGTAGAAACTGAACCAGGCTAACAAAATGAACTATTGTATGCCAGAAATATATGAAGTGCACCCAGCTGCCGGTAGCAACTGCTACATGCAATCCACTGGTTATTACACATATTTTGAAGACAGTCCGGGTTCCAGTGGTTGTGATGTTCAGGCTGTGCCCAGTAACAGCATATATATGGAACAGGCCTGGGCAGTGAATCAGCCTTATACCAGTAGTTACCCTGGAAACATGTTTAAAAGCAAGGACTCTGACTTGGACATGGCCCTGAATCAATACAGCCAACCTGAATATTTCACCGAAGAAAAGCCTACTTTTTCTCAAGTGCAGTCGCCATCGTATTCTCCAAAAAAAGGTAGGGACCATTTTGCTTAAATGTATTCAAAGTTTCAGTGTTTATTTCCATTTCATTTTAAAGTTAGTTTGCATCTGCTTGTTCGTATCTTTGAATTTGAACACTGAATATTCGAAATTAAAAACTGCAATAAGAGAGGTTGCTAGGTGATTGAAGGACTCTGAACATGAAGATTTCTAAGCACTTTCTTTCTTAATATGTGCAACCTAGATACTTGCTTTTCTAGACTGTATTGGCACATGTGGGAAGATGTAGATACAGATATAGATGATGTAGATATAGATGTAGATGTGGATGTACAGAGCCCAGAGTGAGTGTTACTGGGGTTTTTTTGTTAAAGAGAATATGCAAAACATTTCCTCTTTGTGAATAGGTATATGAGCATTTAAAGTGAGATAAGTTCTCCCCAGTTCAAGTTGAGATCAAAAATTCATTTGACTTTTTCTTGACACTTCATATATAGAGTATGTTAACTATTAAAATACTTTCTTGGCTTGTTTAACATAATTATAATATTGGTATGTTATAACTTAAAATATTCATTTTAATGTACTTATATTTACCTATTCATATAAACTGTAAGGAATCTATTCCTGCACAAACTATAAGCATGTGTAACTTAAACTGAAACTGAATATAATTTACTCTGCATTGTGTCCTTAAAGTTTAACATGGCTACAACAATATTAAATGAACACACTGTATAAAATCAAAAGAAATACCTTTCAAAATGTCCAATATTAAGAGCAATATCCATTTATCTTAATACACATAATACTTAATTTTCTGTCAACAGAACATTTTTTGTATTAACAAAAGATTTTTAAAAAGGCAAATAGTACAAAGGAAACTGAAAAGCAACTAACAGAAACCTTTATTAGAATAGTTTAAATTCTAGTACATATACATGAGAAACTTAAATTTTCTGAATATGATCTGCAGAGGGAATCAAATTTACAGTTCTCTGTAACTTTCAAGAACATAATGTCCTTTGGTCTTCAAAGGTAAATTTCTCTGGGAAATTAATTTTGAAACATAATATGGATCATTTAGCCATGGTTTCTATAAAAATTATTTGTTTTTCCTAATGTGACTATATTTAAAATTAGCCTGCTATGAAAACATGTATTTTTAAAAAACTAAAACTAAAATCACTATTTTTCCATATATAGTGAAATTCTGTGACTTCCATATGTGAAATATAAAAGGGATCACAACATTAAACACAGAGTTTTCACCTATATTTTCATTTAGTTTCCTATCCTCTTAGAAAGCATCAGGATTGCTATTATTAGGAACACACCATATAAGTTTCCTAATTTGAGATAGGTTGAATGTGGGACCTCTGTTTCATTTAATAATATAAACAATTTAGCTTTGAAAAGAATTTGACATTGTCTCATTAAACTAGCCTGGATATGACTTTCGTATTGTTTCAGGATCAGGAGAAAATACAGGTGTCTGTCTCTGTGTCTATTCTATTTTTTTAAATTCTTGCAAACTATTCAAGCTCTTTTCCCTTTTGTCTTTTCATGTTTGTCTTCAGCCAGCATTGAGGAATATTTTCTTATAAAATCTAAAGTCAGGGATTCTTTAGCAATTAATTTGATGCATGAACCAGAGGAAAAGACATTGTATTCATATATTGATGTAATTTCTCAAAGCCATATGCCATTGAAAGGCCACTGCCACCTGCCAAACTCACTAAATCAAAGCAGATAAATATTCTTAAATGTACCATTATTTACTGTTACAAGTCTTCAAGTAAATCCCAGTAAAACTAAACCCAGCTGTTAACTGTCTCTTAGGACAAAAGGTTGTACCCAACATGCTTATCCATATTGATCCGGTATTGATTTTTCTTGTTGCAAGAAGACATAAGTAGTGTCTCATTAAGGCAAAATTAAGACTACAAACAGGTGTTCAGTGGAAAAAGCCTCATTTCCAATTGGGTTTTTATTTATTTTCATGAAGTTTGTAATGCTGTTTGTTACTGTCACTATAGCTCTATTAATCTTCAATTATGAAGCTTTTTATTTTTAAGGATGAATTATTCTGTAACCTTTAATTGGAATTTTCTGATATATAAAGAGCTAGCATGATCTTGTTTTTTAAAAATGTAATAGAGGTACGTACTGAGAAAAGTACAAGAATGGCTGACTTACCAGTCCTGAGGAATATTTGTTTATAAAGCATGAAATGAGAATTACTTCACAGGTAGACCTTAGAATACCTTACTTTTCTTTGTGTTGTTTATGATTTTGCATTTGTGGCCAAGGAGGAAAAAAGTTATCAAACTGCTAGTGCTATGGAAACATGAACTAATCTAGACCGGTTCATTAAATTACACTAAAAAGAAAACTTCAAGAATTGGGAGGGGGGAGTCAACATAATTTTCACACTGAAAACAACTGAAATGCAGGACATAGTATCTCTTATTTTTCATATGGAACATGAGAAAACCAATTTTTAATTTTTTTAAATTTAGGGACAAATAAAAGAAACCTGCTGCTTTCAAGGCATAATTTCCTTCTTTATTGTCTCTCAAGTATCATAGTTATGATTTGTTAAGTTCCAGTCAGTCCTCATAGCTAGTGCTAATTGCACCCTTCTGTCCCTCACCAGTTAGGAAGGAAAGACAAAGACTAAGTTTCAAAATCAGACAAAGGAGACTTGGCACCCAGGATGTTGTGCCTTCCTCTCTGTGGCTCGAATTTCAGCACAGATAAGTTAATGTCTTGTCTTTTTATTTTCTTCTTTTTTCCCTGTGTTGGAGAGCTCTTTCCACCAGAAATTCCAGTTATATTCCACAGGCCTCAAGCAGCTTGCACCAGGCTGCCTTACCAGCTACCCCTCAGCCTCCTGGTCCCTTTGGACTGAACCTTTGCAGAGTGAGTCCTGTGCTGCTCCCCTCCGTAGGCTTCTGTCCCTTCTGCTACCTCCCATACACTATCTTTATAAGGACTGTGCGTTCAAAAATGCAGATGTGTTTGTATCACAGTTTGTTATCTGTGCAAGAGAGCAAGCATTTCCTGCTTTTGAGCCAGGGTCAAAGAATGGGGTGTGTTTGTCCAGTTTGGTTTTGCTATTGATTGTATGTGTTCTTGCTCTATCACGTTTTTGTTTTATACAAAGAAAAAAACTAATAACAGAAGCAGAAATTCCACATGGAATCATATTTTCTGAATTTGCTTTTATTGCCCTCTGCCTCCAAGACAGGACTCAGTTCTTTGTTTGTTTGTTTGTTTTTTCTTTTTCTTTTTTTTTCATATTTCATTGTCTCCCTGTAACATTAGAGATAGAAATTAAATGACAAATTGGGGCCCACATCAAGAGAATTGGATTAAAAAGGACAGTTAAACCCCAAAGAAATAGGGTCTCTTTTCAAACTCACATTTATAAATATCATAGTGTCTCCCTAGTATAAAAATAATAAAAAATGGAAAGAGTAATAAAATCCAAAATGTACAATAGATACTGTAATAATCAAAAGGAAAGAAAGTGCTCAAAGGTAAACAACAACTGGGATAGGGAAATGAGAAAAAGAAGAAGAAAGATTATATGTATGTAGGTATACACATATAACTGTGTATATATGTTTGCAAGATAGATAACTATCCTAGTAATCTCTGCTCATTCATCAAAAAGCACAGTTTGTGCTATCACAGATCATTTTTTGTGCCTAGATTTTGTAACCTGAACAACTAGTTCTAAGATAACAATATGCAATATATTAACTAATGTTAATTTCCTGTTTTTTTAAATTCTGTATCATTTCTCTTCTTTTTTCTGTTTTGCTTTTTAAAATAAAAAAATGAAATAGGATCTCTAGAATTTCTCTGACCTCTTTTAAAGTTAGAGAAAGATTGCTATACAGTAGTTGGGGATAGAGTTGCTACAAAGTCTACCCCTGAAAACAATTTTTACGTGAAAAATGAGTACTGTTAAAACCCACCCCAATGAAAACAGACAGGAAAGAAAATCAAAAAGGGAAGTTTATGAATCCTAATACCAGTCACTCCCCAATATAAATTTAAATATAACATGGTCACACTATTGCAGTTTCTCTTCCATGAACTTTCCCTCCCTTTCTTCCCTTCTCTCTCTCTCTCCACCTGCTTCCCTTCCCCACTCTTCCTATCTTACTCTTTTTGTTTTTTTAACCAGAAATTGAACTCAGGACCTTGTGCTTGCCAGGCAGACGCTAATACCGCTGAGCTATATACCTGGCCCCTTCCTGTTTTCCCTCTTTCTTTCATCTTTCCTCTTCTCATCTAGTTGAATTTGTTTAAACAGGTATGGGATCATTTCCACCCACATTTCTTTAAATTGTGATACTCAAATTGTTAATGTGATTCAGATTTTTCTGTAATAGGTATGTAATTTTGAGGATGCTGACATAAATTTTATTGTATTATTTTAAGTTAGGCACCCTTGTTCATATAATAGAGGCAACGCTACAAAAAACAATGCCACTATAAAAAATACATAACATATTTATTCTTCAAAGGGTTAAGTAAAAGTACCTTTTAGCACCTAGAAATGGAAGCAAAGTAAAAAGTTGTGATTGTTTCCAAATCAGCCCCAAGAGCAGACAAAAGAATGAGGGCTTTCTCTTTTCTTTTTGAAGGATTAGAGATCTGTCTTGTCAAAGGCCCCATCCTTTAGAGATCTTGCTGAATGTCCTAAATTCACCCTACGTCATGCATTACCACTCCTTACAAATCTAATGATTGGAGTCCAAGGCATTGGAAGCAGGCTTGGGAAGGAATGGTAGTGCTGTTTATTTCCCACATTCAGAGTTCATGTCTATCGCCTTGCATCCCTCCATGAATACTTTCCAAAGCCAAGATCAAAGCTTTCATCTCAGCTCCCAGCCTCAAGCGCATTCAGCCCAGGTCAAGCGGCTTCCCGGACTATCAGCCTGCTGGCCCGCCTTCTCCTCGGCAGCCTTCTTTCCAGAGCCTCCTGACTGCTGAGCTGCCTTGCACTGTCTGTGGTACCACCCTCTTCTCGGCTCTCTCGGTACCAAAGCTACTCCAGAGCATTCCCTGGCTTTTCCTGGAATTTCCAGAACGGACTTCCCAGTCATCCTCCCACCTTGGTCCCCTTCCACGTCTGCAGATAACTCCCACGCTGTTATCCTGTTCTCTCCATCCCTCTCCTCCTCATCGAAGGTTTCTGTTTCCAGCCACTCAGGAGGAGTGCTTCTGCATCAGTGCCCCACACAGGGCTCCTTTTTAAGACTTCAGGTTCTTCCCCATGACCTATTAAACACAAATGCCCACAAGCCTGACATTCCATTCTAATTCTGGTTTTGTGCTTCTACCCATACTCTCTGTTCCAAAACTCTTGGCCAGTCCCTCTGTAGACCCCTCTCTCCACTACCCCAACACCATCCCTGAGCTAGTGATGTTTTCTTCCAGCTGGCACCTACCACCAGCCGCTCTCTGGTGTGCTGCTCTGCCATTCCCGGCCTACATGACCTTAGGTCACTAACTCCTCTCACATCCTGTCAGCCTCTTCTGTGTAATCAGCACGGTATTCTATCACCCTTCTTCTAGCCAGACCTTCCTTCAAAGGCTGTTATCTTTCTTCTATACAAGAGTTCTCAATCATTTGTATAAATCACCTTTTTAAAAACTATTAAAAATTATACATTAAGTGAATCACACGAATTTCCCAATCTTAGCACTGTGCATATCTGGGGGTCAGGTAAATCTTTGTCGAGGTCTCTGTCCTGGCCAGCAGAGAAAATTTAGTGCCATCCTGGAGTCTGAACCCTAGATGTCAGTGTCATATATGTGTAGGTACAGACACAAGCACACATACATGCCAGTAATAGAAACCAAAGTATCTCCAGACCCTGCCAAATGTCCTTTGGGGAACAAAATGATTCCTGGTTGAGAGCCACTGCATTAGTGGTAAAACTTTAATATTTAGAAAATATCTGAAGTAAAAGATCTTTATGAGGAGCTTTTTCTTTCCAAATGAAAAGTTTAGATTGATGTATACTGAGCTCTGCCTAATACACCTAAACATGGATACACATACATTCATGCAACTCAGTACTTACCTATGTGTTATTGGTCAGTTTTATAGCCTAGGTCTGAGGCTGCTTCATCATAAACACATGTTTCTGTCAAATCTGTCTAGATTTTGAGCACTGGGAAGGCACAAATCTCTCTTATCTCACTCTCTGTAAAACGCACAGCTACTGCAGCTGCAGGACCTACCTGGAGGGAATGCAGGACAACTTGTGGCAACAGTGATGTCACCCTGATAACAGGTGCAACAATTCCTTCAGCTTTAGGTAATATATGGCTGAAGAATTGATAGCCCATATTTTTATAGCTATAATCCTGACTTCTGTTCTGAATATATTTTCAGATTAAAAGGAAACCAATTTTTCTCAAGTATGCAAAACAAGAAATAATTATAGGCATAAATGTGTGAGCCCAAAGCCATAAACCGATACTCAAAGCAAAATCAGAGGCCACTATCAACCATTTCTGATTACCTTCCTCCTCCCCTTCCTTCCCTACTCTTCTAACACACTTAGCCTTGTTTCTTCCTAACCCAAACCCAAACATTTCCAAGCAGGAAATGATCTCAGTACCATGGTTCTAAATGTCAATGCCCACAAGTACCAGACAGCTGATATTAATGAAGAGAGGCAATGTTATCTTATGACGGCAGTTTATTTTAAAATTTTCTATCAAGACATACAATGTTTATGTGCTATACAATAAAAATATTTTCACTTTTATAAAGAAACAAGTACTTTGTTTTTCATGGACTACTTTTATCTTTCCATTTTTTTAAAGATAAATATTCTGTGAAATACTGCTTATGATGCAAGAACAGAGATAAATGGCAGCTGACATTTAGTGGTAGAGTTGGGGCACAACAGGGATTAGTGCTGCCTGCAGAGACCTCCAAAGGTTGTGTCTTTCTTGGGGTAAAGGACTGCTTGGTGTTAATTGTTGCCTTTAGAAAATCTGGGCTCAGTATTGCCACCACAATTTCACAAGAAGCAAGGATTCTGGATTTTATGTGAAATTTCTTGGTTTTAAAACTTGGCTAAGATTTTTAAAAACCCTTTGTGAAGTGAACACTGCAGACTACCAGGGCCTGTACCCTCTTGATCAAAATTCATTACAACGATCTATTTCCTTTCTTAGTGATTTGCATCTTCAAGTGTTCTCACTCTTAATTGTAAGGTAATGATTGAAAGGTAATGTGGGCTACAAGCACCGGAAAAAAGGAAATTTAGCTAAGATTTCTTGTGCATGATGCCAAGACTTTCTCTAAACTAACAGATACGCTTTGCTTTAGGAATTCTTGTCAGAAGAAATAATCCCAACCTGCTTTGTCCCTTTTTCTACCCTAAGGCCTCAGATGGGAATCAAGGGTTCTGTGTCATTGTGCCCTCATGCCATTTTCCAGATTAATCTCTGACTTGGTTCTTCTTTGGCTTCTTCTCCCACCCTGTTTCCAGGGGGTGGCACTTGAAGCCTTGGAATTCCATGACTGATATCTCACAGCAGTCAAAGATTAACATGATGCAGAGCTTGTTTCTAATACTAAGAATTAGATGTAAAAGGAATCAGGCTTAGTATGTTAGAAAATAACTAAAGGATAAGTAAGCCATTCGAGTCTTCTAAGTCTATGAAGCAATGACATAGAGCAAAAGTCTCCAGTAATGAAAAAGATTAAATCAGAAGGGTCCGAGCTCTCCCATAAATGAGGAAGTTCAATATAAAATTGGAAGAATAAGCAGGACATGATAGTAAAGGCTTATGATTTCAGCACTTTGGGAAACTGAAGCAGGAGGATTACAAATTCAAGCCCAGCCCAGGCAACCTAGGCACTTAGCAAGACCCTGTCTTAAACATAAATATCTCTATATATTTTTTTAAAGGTTTGAGGGATATAGCTCAGTGAAAAGTCCCTGAGTTCAATTTCCAGTACTAGGAAATAAACAGAATGACTAAGCATGCTAATAATTCAGTGGCTTCTTTAAAAGTATTAAACTATAGACTCATCCTGAATCCTGACCTACCCAGGATTTTTGCTGGCTCTGAGTTCTTAGTTCTAAAGATGGATCACAGTTGATTTTGACTATTTACAGGTTGAGGGGAGTTATTCATCAGGCTTCTTTACTAGTTACTTCTTTACCAGCTCCTCAGATAAACAGTGTAGCCTGCAGATATTTCACTTCTTTGAGCTGCCCAGAGAATTTGTTATTACCATCGATAATGATGACTCCCTTAAAACTCCAGGATTGGTTCTCTAGGCAAGTGGATTCAACCTAGAAAGTAAGATTAATCCGATTGAAAAAGGCCTCCAAATTCAGCTCCCCTGTCCTGCTTCATGGACATCACCTTTTATTTTAGATCTATCATCAAGATTAATCAGCTTTATATTTATTACCTAAGGGCTATGTATCTGTCGAGAAGTTCCGAAGTACTTCTTCCCAGGCTCTACCATGCTGTTAGAATTCACTCACAAGAATTAAACTAACCAGGCTTCTGATTTTACCCATCTAGGAGAAAGCATTGAATTTAGTATACGCTAAGATAACCTCATTATCTGTTACACAATTTATAGTGCAAATGTACAAGTTTCCTTTTTCACATCTCAAGTCTCTCAGAATCAAATTTTGTAAAATTACTGTTAGCTGCAAATAGATAAATCTTGAAAACATTCTGCTAAGTGAAAAGCCACATACTGTATGATGCCATTTGTATGAAATGTCCAGTTAGCAAATCTGTAGAAACAAAATGCTCATTAGCAATTGCCAAGAGCAAAAAGGGTGGAGGAGAAGGGAGGGATGAGGGGGTGACTCTTAAAGGTATGAGGTTTCTTCTTGGGATTGATAGTGATGACAGTTTACAACTCTGAATATATTAAAAGCCATTTAATTATACGGTATATGAATTATATCTTAATAAAGTTCTTACCAAAAGATGATTTTTAAAAAGGTAATATTTTACCATGTCAGCCTATTTTACATGCAAGATATTCAGCAATTCATCAGACATTGTCAAAAGCCAACCCCCCCCAAAAAACTACATCCTTTGTTGAATAAACAGATGGAATTTGCTTTCATAAAAATACATTTGATAAAGTGACAGTGTAGTTCTAAAAAATAATGTGTGTGAGCAAATAAAAACCGGGTAAAATACATGAACTGTCACATCCTGTGACATGGGTCTTGTTTTGGTGGGGGGTGTCCAGGCTTCTTCAGCAGCTACCTGGGACAACATGGAGATGGAGTTCCTCCAGTAAAGAGGCTTCAGAACTGTGTCTCATGACACTGACACTGTGACACACGTTAGTGTCTAGACATGGTAACATAACTGATGTTCCAAGTGCATTTTCCTCATTTGGGCATGTTGGCCAGCATGTAACCCATGTAATGAGTATGAAAAAACAGAAAATATTGTGACTTTGACATTCAATAACAGGAAATAGGTTCTATAGGAGGATCCAGGAACGTGTGATATGTCAAGTGTATCTATTAACCTGAAGAGAAGATTCCCTGGTGGGAATTCATGATGAATAATGGACTAAGACACAATGATTGCTGTATCATTGCTTGTTACTGTGTTAGATAAATGAGAGAGTTCAAAATTAATATTGTAAAGAACAGAAAGCAATGAGTAGTGTGCACTAGGATGATCATGTAAGCAGCTACCATTAACTTAAGTAGACATTTCTGTAGATTTCATGATTTAAGACATTTAGTCAGTTCCACCTACCAAGAAAATAATCTAGGAGAAATAAGAGAGTAAAGCAAAACCCCCTCTCTCAGAGTAGTCAAAATATGAACAGAGCCCAGTTCACTTTCTGAATTAGTGTTGGATTCTAGGACTTACAAGAACCTTAAAGGTCAAACCTAAATAAATGAGCTACAGAAAAGAGGAAATATTCCATGTCCTACTGTCAGTGCCAGAAGATGAAACCAGCAGGTGCACTGAGGTAGGATGAGGTGTGGTGAAGTGAAGGTGGATTACCCCACATTCCCGACTATGATTAACATTCTCCGCTGCCATTTTGTGGCCTTGCCTACGGTGTGTCCCATAAACAACACAGAGCCCAACTGGGTTACAGTTGATTGCTACACCCGAGATTAGAGGGAAATGGCTTGGACCTCTTTCTCCCTTATCTCTGTAGGCCACATTTGATACCAAGGACTGCAGAGTCTTCACTCTATCAGATCAACAGTACATAGTAAGAGGTTACGATGTGGCTCTCCTGACAGTATCAATACACTGTAATTCATCTGTCTTTCCCAGGAAGATGCATATGTTAGCGTGCAGTTTAAAAATTACTTTCTAAGTAGGTGTCTATATATCCTCTCCACCACTTGTTATTATGTCATTTTCAGGAAAACCATCTTTGTGAATATGAATTGATGTCTCACTCAGGGCTTACTTTTCAGAGAAAAGTAGTGATGTTGAGTACCTTCTTATGTTTTTTTCTGTCGTGATGTTGAGTACCTTCTTATGTTTTTTCCATCATGTTTTCCTTTTTATATTATTGGAAAAAAACTAGAGCTGGAAAAACAGAACTCAGTTGCTTATACATTCTCCAAAGGGAGAAATCATATTCTATCCCTTTTTATCTTCAAAGTACCTACTGTGGTGTTTAGCACCTGTGTAGTAGATGCTAAATAAATGTTTGCTAGTTCATGAATAGATGAGAGATTGAATGACAGAAAAGCCATATCAATTCCCTTTTTTTCTTGTCTAGATCCCTCCCAGAATTCTCTTTTTAAAATGTCTAATGAGAGTTTTAAAGTAAATTCAACAGATGAATCATGGTTTGCATGAAGCCAAAGTAAAACAAGAAAAGCTGTGATATAATTTTAGAGATTACCAAATATTACTTTGAAATCATTTACCTGCTTCTCAAGAAGTAACATTTTTTCTAAATTAAAGTCTGAGCAAAGTGATTTCTAAGAAATTATGAAAAGGATTCATTTTCTTCTGTTTTGTTTCTGCTTTTCTTCTCTGAAAAGTAAGCCCTGAGCAACCTAGTTTAATAAAAGTTTTGTGGAAATGTCATGGTAAACTATACAGTAAGTTACCAGTCATTTCAATCTAACTGATCTTTTACTGAGACCAAGTTTGCTGACTCAGAGCTTCCTAAGAACCATGATGGACAATTTTGTTTTCTCAGTCTCTGTCTTCTTCACACTCCAAATAATTGTGCCTTGTTTTGGCCTTATCTAAAACTGTGTGCTTTTGTGGTAAAGTGTTGATACATGTGGAACTGAATTTGCCCTTCTGAAGCAGGTTCTTGGGCAGAGAGCAGTGGGTGGGGAGGAGGAACATTGTCTCCATGAAGAAGAAACAAAGACAAGCAAGTAGCGTCTATTTTTTTTAACTTCAGTTTCCTGGGTTAAGGAATTTAAACTGACAAACTAAAAGCACCCTAAAGAAAGAACTTACAGTGGTTGGATTTTCTTTTCTTCAAGAGAACCACTATTAGTTCATACTACCCAATGGTGTTGGATTGTGTATTATAATATCTCAAGGGTACCACATTGTTTTAGATGGCCTTTATCATTCTGTTTAAATCTCTATTTTTAGAAAAGGCCAGCAAAATTTATCCTGGGTTTTGAAAGTTAATAGTCCCTGGGTTTAGTCCCTGCTAGGAAAGTCTAGTGTGACCTTGAGGAAGGTCTAGCCCAAATGGCCAGTTTCTTCACTTCGGAAGTACTTAGAGATCTCCCCGGACCTTCCCAGCTACTAAGGTTTGTGAAATCAGTGCATAGTGCCTTGACTCCAAAGAAGTTCAAGTCTTTCAAGAACAAGTTCTGAAATAAGCCTTGTGAAGGAAATTAGGTGATCCAGAATTCAGTGCTCCAGGTAATCTAAATCCTGGTCTCTCTACTGGATCCATAGCTCCAACAGCCTCCCCAGCTGATCTCATCTGCACAGCAGCCAGGATCTCATCAGCATTCAGGCTGGTGCTTATTCTGTGAATGTGAGATACTTGCTGCTCATTTCATTAAGTCTCCTGTCATTGCCTCCTCTTGGCAAGCCAATTTCGTCACGGGTCAGATAGCTTTAGCCCTGGCATATCTCTGACTTGCACATGATTTCTCACCTTCCTCTTTTCACCTCCTTCACAGGGTACATCCCCAGCTATTTGGACAAGGATGAGCTCTGTGTAGTGTGTGGTGACAAAGCCACTGGGTACCACTATCGCTGTATCACGTGTGAAGGCTGCAAGGTAAGAGCGCTGCTGGCCCCCTCCCAGGACACTGCTGGAACTCAACATCTGAGTTTGAAGTAGATTTCTGCATTCTTCACCTGTGACCCTCCAGGGGTCTGGTGGTGCTCTGATTTTTGACATGTTCAGAATTTGCAAGTGTGAGGTCTGGTTTCTTTAGCAAGTATTTTTTAAAACAGGAAGAAGATAGGTTAAATCAAAAGAAATTAATAAAAGCTTTGATTTTTAAAGAGCATATATTTTTAAATACCTTATCATCCCAAGAAATTTGCAAGCTAAAAGCACACTAGTGTTTCTTCTGTTTTAGCTCCAAAATGGAAGGAGTTAGGGCTTGCTGTCACAGGCTGTTTCCACTGTTAATTCGCATGAATGTGCCCACTTAAGTGTTCCATTAGGAAATATCTTTGAGGCTACTTAGGTTCAATTAGGTTCTGAAGTTGATCCAAAGTGGCTTTCTGCACAGCCTGCAGTAAGGAGATTCAGGTCGTCCATCAGGTAATTGTATTTTCTGCAGACCTTTCTTCAGGAAATACCTAACTAAGACATACCAGAGAACAACAGTCCATTCATTTTCCAAAAATGAGTCTAAATTTGCCTAATTACAACCTTCATCAACAAAATTAAGGTAAGGTTTATGGAAAATATTTGTTGGACAAACAACCTAGCCTAGAAAATAAGGCCTATCATAAACATGAAGAAAGCTTAACCCAGTGCTATATTCAGCATTCAGCTAATGCCTTATAAATGATGCTGTGTTTAAAATAAGGGAAGGATTTTTAAAATTATTTTCTTGTTAAATGTTTTATATTTAAAACCTATCAAAGGAGTAAATTCTTAAGCAAAATTTGTGCTAAAATTTGAAGAAGGAAAAAAATTCCATCTTCCCTCTTCCTTTGCCTACCTAACTTCCTCCTCTTCCCTACCTCTGCCACCCCCTTTCTTCCTGCCCTTACCCCTAAACTCCCCAAAATTAACATGTTACTCCATGTTATACCAAGGAGTGTTCCATTTCCCTAGTAGAAATTTTTCCATGCAAATACCTACTTTTTGTACATGAAATTAGGAAATGCTTAGGAGAAGCTAAGAATGTTGCAATTATGCAAGCACTGGGAAGAGGTCGTTTCTAAAGTCCCAAGGCCTTTTATCTGCAACGCTGTATTTGGAATATAGTGGAACATGTTCTTCCTTTATCCAACCCCTTTGATCTGGATTTTGTAGTTCTTCAAGGAAGACTGGGCAAAAGGTTGCCATTACAGCTATGAAAATAATGTCTTAACAAATTTAATGAAGCTAATTACAAGTAAGTAATTGGAAGATTTGCAAACCCTCTCTTGAAAGCATGGTTTTATTGGTTTGAACTGAAAGTAATAGAACTATATAACTCTAGATACGTTCTGTAATTCCAAAAGCTCGGTTATTGACGCTGGCCTTCTTTTCTATATTAGCCTTAATTGAAAAGGCTTTACCTGCCCGCTTATGCAGCACTGAGAGTCTTTTAAATCAACTTCTTATGATACATTTTGAATTCTAGGAGAGAATCTAATGAAAATTGCATTTAATATTTAACTCTACTAAGGGACTCTACAGGCTAACTGTGTCGTCCAGAGGACTGAATGCAGTAGTAGCAATCAAAGGGAGAATTGAGCCTATTTACTTAAGTTCCTGCCCAGCTAAAATCAGCTAGCCTCTTTTCCCAGGACTACTGGTTCTGTGGAGCCTGATTCACCTGTGGTTTTCTTAAAGAAAAATCATAGCAAAAGGCTAGGTTTTTCAACCTCTGTGTCTGATGAGAATAATACTGTTTCAAGGATTGCCTCCACCATAAAACCAAAAAAGGTGCCAGGTTGGAGTTGGGAGGTTGCATATCATTTACTATAATGACAAAGTATCTTGGAAAAAGACAAGGATTTTTCAATTGATGCATACTTTTTAAGTGTGGTGAAAGATGAAAAGGGTTATATTCTATACTGTTGACTCAAATCTGCAATTAAATATATTTCTACTCCATACAATATGGATAAAATCATTTTTACCCATTTTTACCATAACAAAAGTGAAATCTTTTGGGCATATTTAGTCTATTGTGATGTGCCAGTTTTTATACAGATTGTGTAGAAAGAATGTTGATAAACTATTTTCTAAGAAATACCCAAAGCTGCCCAAATAGCGAACTAGGAGGGTGACATGTTGCTCTTTATCTCACTGATTAGTACATCATCTTGAACCACCAAGAAATAGATCCAATTCTCAGAATGCACAGAAACTTGTCTAATATTGATTTAGAAACTAATACCTCTACTCAACACAAATTAATGTAATATATATCCTGATTCTCAAAGACATCTCTTGTCAGTTGTTTCTTTTTGGGGGGCAGGGAGGCCTGCTGAGGATTGAACCCAGTCCATCAAAAATGGGAAGCACAGGCTGTACTGCTGAACTGAAAGGATTTCTTTTAAATAAGTAAATTATAAATAAATTTATATTATATATAAATAGTATTATAAATGTCTTCTACCAAGTTTACTTCTAGGTGTTAACTTTTGTCATTTTTAAAATGTAAAGGACTAGCATTTTTACATTTATTCATATAAAGTGGTCCTTCATCATATGTAAAAAAATATGCTTAACTGTACTTAGGAGAGACAACTGTACTTAGGAGAGACAACAATATAAAAGGGACTGGGCCCATGAAGTGTCTAAGAAAAGGTATCACAGGAAGGTACCAAGAATAGTACAATAAGCCATCACAACCCCTGTATCAAAATGAGCCTTGTATAAATTATTTCACCTATTCCATTAAAGAGTACACGGAGTAGCCTTTTGGGAGAAATAGGTGCCCCTCCTGGCATGTCACACCTTACCTTCTCCTGAGCACTGTCTCACTTGCAGGCATCAGAGTGAGGGTGAAAAAGTCACCCCAGTTCCAAACAGAGACACTCTTCCTGTCTTTATACCAGCACTCAACACTCCCTTGCTGGAGGTCTTGCATTTTGGTATTTCCCCCTCTGGAGAAATGTGACCTCCTCCAGGAAGGGAGTACTCGTCTGCCTCTCCCCTACATGTCCTCTGCCAGGGATCTCTGGGTTTCTTTTGCCCTCCTCTACCCTCTTTGGGCAGAGGGGCACCTAGAGGAGGGCAGTTCACAGAGAAATGTACATTTCAGTCATGCCACATACTCCAATATTGAAGTTTTGGCAGGATTTACTCACCCTGAAGACCCAGGGAAACATTGCTGACATCCCATACTGATGCCCATAATCCGTATCATACAGATTCACAGACTCAAGTGTTTAAGGATGTAAAATCCAAATATAACATGACAGTTTTTCTACTAGAACTTGAGCGGTAGAAATGATAAAGGCTTTCTACACATGTCCCCAAAACAAGCCTACAAATCTGTTTTCCCTGGTGCTTTTGCGGTTTGTTCTGCTATGAACCTTTCTATTACCCAGAAGAGCTTTTGTATGCAAGTGTCTATATATGCATACTCTAAATCAAAAAATGAGGTAATAAAAACGTGGGCTAAAGCAAGGACACCATTCATCTAACAAAGAGGCTCCCTTCACATTTTAGCAGAGAACTCCATAAAACCCTGCTAATCTACCAAAACAGTTAAAACAGAGGTTTTTGAGCGATGGATGGGAGGGGACTGTTTATAATCTATTCATTTAATTTTATGTTATATAAGCTGTTAAGCAAATGAGATTTGGAGTGCATATTCTAACCAAGTTGCAGCAATTACCACATGACTTGAAGCAAGCAATTTAACCTGTGTAACAATTAGCTTTCCTCACCTCTACAATGGAGATATTAAGAGTACCTCTCTTAATTTACAATTAGCTTTCCTCATCTCTATAATGGAGATATTAAGAATACCTCCCTTATAAATTAGATCATGGGGAACAGAATCCATCCAACAGCCCTTTGCTGTGTACTCCTTACAAGTGTCCACTGCCCTTATTAATTCCCACAGTTCAGAATATAGCTGCTAAGACACAGGGATCACACCCACAAAAGCTCTAGTAGGACTCCCTTAAGGATTTTATGTAAGTCACTTCCCCAAACCTAGACCTAAATAGCATACTTCAGAAAGGAAGAAATATACTGAATTTATAGATGTATGTCTACAGATACCAGAGCAAAACAGTGTTATGGAAAGAAAACTTCAATGTAATCAGTTTTGGAAAATATTTGGTGAAACATCTGGAGGGCCATCCCAACAGTCAAAACAAGAATTAAATGAAATTTCTAGATGCAGGTAATGCATCTACCTAATTACTAAATAATTACATTATTAAGTAGTAAAGTATCACAGGTATCTAGAGCTTCCTTTTCCTAGTATAAATTAGTAAAGCTTCTCATAGCTTAATTTAGCAGCACAATTATAACATGCTCTGAAAAATATTATTATTCATTGTATAGAAAACAAAAGCAAGCACTAGATTCGTCTATTGGCTTCATTGCCTTGAATAAAATTCAAAATGGTATTGATTGTGCAGTCCTTTGACATCTCCTTCAGCTCCTTAGATTCCCTTTATGCCTACTGCCCCATATAAGAGGAAGTAGATAAAACTAGAGATACAAATGTATATTAAGACCCCAAACAATTTATCTCATAATTATATGGACTCAAAATCTCAGAATCATTTATTTCTAGAAAATATGAAACTGTTGTCTTGGGTCTTTCTTTCTCATGTAGGGATTCTTTAGAAGAACCATTCAGAAAAATCTCCATCCATCCTATTCCTGTAAATATGAAGGAAAATGTGTCATAGACAAAGTCACACGAAATCAGTGCCAGGAATGTCGCTTCAAGAAATGTATCTATGTTGGCATGGCAACAGATTGTAAGTAGCTCATCTTCATTTGCTTCATATTCAAGGAGTGCTGATTGGCAAAGGATTTGATTCAAAATCAACCAGGCAGAAAAGCAGTAAAGACCCACATAGACAGAGAAGGGAATATATGACTTCCCCAGACTCATCCCTCCCCACATCCCACTTGCCACCCAGGAAGGTGGGAGCCATTGCTGTATGGGCTTTCTCCTACTCCTGTCTTGTTATCTGTTAACTCTCAAAGTGGCCAGAAGATGAGGGAAGTAAAGTGGTTAAATTATCCCTGTAGTGTTGGAGGGGGGCGCTATTAGCAACATTGCAGTATGTTACAAATGAGAGGTCTCATCCCTTTAACTTGGTAAAGTAATTTTCACACATGTGCTTCATGTGATTAAAGCCTCATGGTCTAGTTCTCTTATTTTTTTCAAAAACAAAGTCATAAATTATTTTACAGACATTTTTAGAGACTGGGCATAGGCAGAAAGTGTCCAGGAAATTTCTGAAATATTCAAAGTTAAATGCTGTTGTACAAAGCATCCTTCATTTGCTTGCTTCTTGTATTTTTAACCATAAAGACATTAGCATTGAAGTTATCATACCCAGTGTTCCCAGTGCCACAGCATATGGTGGTGAGATTAGCCCTTGAGGTCTCTCCTCCCCACACCATGTGAGGGACTTATACCAGTCACCTTAATTAATCATAAAAAGAAGAATTGTGTTTCTCACAACAAGGCTTCCCTTTTGTCAGACATCAGTATTAATGATTTCTACTGCCATAAACTTTTGCACATCAATGAAGGATTCTAACTGTTAGCTAAAAATTAAAAAGGAGAAAAAAACAAAGGAAAGAAAGAGAAAATTCAGTGAGGATTCTTTCTGATATAAAAGGAAGTAATCATGGCTTAACCTTATGTGATAAATAGAATTCTCTCTGAGGGAACAACCACCACAAAAAAAAAATCTATAGAATATCCTGCTTTGCATGATAAGGAAGACAGAATGGAGAATCATTCAAAAGGAAGAGGGTCGTGTTATGGTGTTAGGCTGAAAATCCCGAGTTAATCCCCACCTCTGGCTGTGTCTGTTCTTTATCTTTTAAAGGCTTTAGGCTTGCAAACAATATGCTGAGAAGGATATGTGAATATGATTAATTTGGGACCAAACACTTAGATATGTTACTACAGTGAACCATTCATGATTGATGTCTATTTCATTGTTTCATTAAGAACTTCAAGTTACAAGTGATTTGAGGTTAAGAAACTGTATATCTGGATTGTGTGGAGATAAAATTTTGAGTGTTCCTGTCTTGTTTGGAGGCATTTTAAGAGCTCAGGCTTTATAATTTAAAAAAGTACTCCCTGAGGCTTGGCACTGCCAGTTATTAGCTGTGTGACCTCCACTACTAAGCCTTAGGTTCCTCTGCTCTGAAATCACTACAAATTTCAGAGGGTTGTGTCTAGGGTTATATTAGATAATTCATGTCAAATGTGAACAGTCTCTGACACACCAGACACATTCAGGCAATGTGGCCCTGGGTGTTTATTACCCTTTGCTGCAAGAACCAAAGTGACTCAGCAGGCCTTTTCCATATTTCTAACCATTATAAATGCTCATTTTGACAACCCAGTCCAGTCTAGATTACCTGGGGCTTGGTGTTCTATTTATGGGTTATGGGCACCTTGATTCTCTTCCTCTTGTGGGGTTTTTTCCCTGCTTTTCCTATCAGGTCATTAAGAAATGGTCCTAGAACAGTGATGATGTAGAACTGGAGCCAGGAGTCTTAGGCCTGGCTCTGCGACGAACAAATCACAACCTCCCTGGATCAGTTTCCTGTCCTGTGAAAGGAGGAAGTTGGATGATGTCTAAGGTCTCTTCTGGTTCTAAAACACTGTGACTCTGAAACTTCCCATTCCACTGATAGTCCCTAAGAGACTCATGAAATGGTTTTGTTTTGGAAGTTACTCAGGGAAGCACAGGCTATTGTTACCTGCTCTTCTTGCTTCCCTTTTGCACAAATGATAACAGTTGCGCTTCTATTTACTGAGCATTACAATATTCAGTACCTTGTGCAGTGTATTACTGATCTCATTTCATTTAGGAAGAAATGACAGAAAGCACGGAGAGTCTAAGTAACTTTTCAGAAGCCACATAGCCAGAAGTGGTAGAGCCAGAATTCAAGTCCATGTCTGTGTAGAGCCCCAAGCTTGGGCTCCTTAATTACCACTGCCAGTTGATCCAGTAGGGAGCAATGTAAAGTGATGTCTGCGGAGCTCAAGGTAGATCCAGCCACATTCTAATTAGCCCTTAAAGGAGCCAATGAGGAATTGGGGTCCATTTCTGCTGAGGAAGGAATCAGGAGCCTCCCATTACCATTCCACAATTTCTCTTTGACTTGAAGACTCCTTACTAGTTTAAGAGGAATCTTAAGGAAAGGAGGGAAGAACAGAAGCCCTGAGTGAATTCAGATGGCTGACTAGACCTATTTATGTGTGATCCTGCAAGTAGAACAGACTTCTCTTCCATGTGCCACGCTCTTTCCTCAGGCTCTTTTCTGTAGAGCTAAAGGGCCCGAAGCCCAAGTGTCCCCAGAGCTTTGTTTCGAAAAGCTGACTGGGCATTGGGAATCTGGCACGAGGGCTCATGTTGGAGGGTGGCTGGCCAGCAGCAATTTGCTTCCAAAGGAAGAAAAATCCCCAGTGTGACCTATGTTCCCCTTAACAAACCCACTGAGGCACATGTACCTCAGTGGCGCCCACCCCTGGGGCTCCAGGATGTGCAGTCTGCTGCATGTTTGGGGGAGTACCCGTGTGTATCCTCACCTTTCTCCCTCCCAGTGGTGCTGGATGACAGCAAGAGGCTGGCCAAGAGGAAGCTGATTGAGGAGAACCGGGAAAAGAGGCGGCGGGAAGAGCTGCAGAAATCCATAGGGCACAAGCCAGAGCCCACGGATGAGGAATGGGAGCTCATCAAAACTGTCACTGAAGCTCACGTGGCCACCAATGCCCAGGGCAGCCATTGGAAGCAAAAACGGAAATTCCTGGTAAGGTATCCTTGTATAACTCACTACTGGGCATATAGTAGGTGCTTTCCACCTCAGCACAGTGAGTCCTCAGAATCCCAGGGTGCTGTTGTGATGCCCCATTTCGCTGATAGAGAAACAGCAGCTTTGATAGGACAAGGACCTTGCAGAGCACAGATGCAGACCAGGCCTATGTGAGACTTAATACCCCTCTTACCTTTACCCTCCAGCTCTTCACAATTTACCAAATTCCAAAGCCGTTTCTGAGCACACATTACTTCAGTTTGTTACTCAGGTCAGTTTTGAACAAACTAGTGAAATTCACTACCTGCTAGGTTTCCCTTTTTACAGTCACTTCTCCCCTCAGATGTCTAGTAGACACATGCTTAATCCTCTAACATTACCCCAAACTGCCATTCTACTTTAGAATAACCTCTAGGGTAAAGTGTCCCATAACGCAAATGTGTTTTTACATCAACAGAGGTCAAAATTTTTAGCTTAAAATAATGAAACTGAGTCCAGAAAGACAATGGATATGAAGAAGTAGGGATGCAGAGAGGGCATGTAGAGAAAACAAACCCATCCAGACTTGTGGAATACTGGTTAGCTGATAGTTTTATACAAATGTACAGTTGTGAAAGCCTTTCCCATTTACTTCTCACCTAGACTTCAGAGTACTTTGAAGGAGGAGGGAATTTCTATCCTCATTTTACAGAAAATACAAACAGTCAAGATCACATGCTAAAACTTGACTCAGCTAGGTCCAAAAGATATCGGGTCTTTTGGTTCTGAGTCAGGCTCTCCACACACCTCATCAAATGTACTACCTGCCACAGCCCATGTCTGGTCCTCTCAGAGACTGACCCTGCTCCTGGGTAGTGACTTTCCAGAGCCCTTTATAAGTAGTTACTGACCCCTGACATCAGGTATCCTGCGGGTCCATCTGTATCCCCAGAGAACATCAGAGGACTTTCTAATCTGAACACAGAAATGCAGTAGTAGAATTATCCTTGTATCTTAGATCACTGTTATAATGAAATTTTTTTGTTAATATAACAACTTTCCAGAAATTTTAGGAAAGAAAACATTTACATATAATCTACCTGCCCTGAAGCAATTGTTTTCATTGTCGCAATGAAATGATAATGCCAGCACTTTGCTGATGGCCTGAACTAATAGAAATGTTAGCAAATCCTTAGATGACCCTTACTGTATGCTGGGTACTATTCTAAGTGTTTTCCTTACAGTAACTTCCTATACCAACCCTAGAGGTAGATATGATTGTTATCTCCGCTTTACAGCAGGAAAAACTGAAGCAGAGAAGTTTAGGAAACCTATCGAAGCTCCCAGAGGTCATACGTGGTAGCAGCCATGTATACCCCTGCAACTTGTCCCCTGCACAAACATAAAAAAAAGCCTCTTAAAGAAACAAACTCCTTGCAAGGGCAGCATTATGGTGCATTCACTTTACATGCTTACCCTCATGCTGCTGTATCTGCCAGGAAGTTAGAAAAAAAAAAAAACCACTATTCTCAATCAATAGATCAATGTTACCCAATATATACAGGGCAGAGCAAGACAGTCCTGACTATCCACAGGCCTAAGTCTGTCATTGCTCTGACTGAGTCAGCCACAAATGGTTGACCACCACTTCCCACCCTGGTGTTGCCTTCTGGCTTTAACTAGTAACAGAGTGAAATTCAAGCTGAATTCTAAGTACAGGGCAAGAATGTGGGACCAATCTTGGACTTCTCCTAGACAATTTTACATTTGTGTTTTACTTACTCTCAAAAAAGCATGGATACTAGTTCCAGTAGCCCCCAAAGGTATTCATTGAACCAACTTCAGTGGCCATTAAGATGCTTCTTTCCAGAGTTTAAGTAGTTACTATTTAACTTTAAAAAAAAAACACTTACTGAACAACTACTATGGGCCAAGAAGTAAGTCAGCCACATTACTGGGAAGGGAAATAGACAATAAGGTTTAAACAAATGAGATAAATACAGGCAGTAGAAAGACAACAAAGGCAATAAACCTTGTGACAGGACAGAGTATTTGTGAGCTGGAAATAGAGAAAGCTTTCATTTCTCTAGACAGGAACATGTAGACAGAACATGGCTCTCGAAAGAGGTGACATTTGAACTGTGACTGAAAACTGAGAAACCCAACTCTTAAGAAAATATTATATCTGATGATTCCCTCAGCAAAGACAGCACATTATCTAGTAATGAGGACCAGCCTTGAGGTCTGTACCTGTAACTTAATAGGCTCCTGATGGTTCTCATTGGTCTGAAGGAATGAAAAAGTATAGCACAGAATGATTTGTCCTGAGTTGGTTTTTTATCAGGTCCATGAGATTCTCCACTCACAAAAGAGTTTTCTTTGAGAAACTTGTAGTTCAGAGCACCTGTTTTACATGCCAATTTCCCTGCCCCATAGAGCTGCCATAAAGTATATCTCTTGTAGATCCTTGATCTCTTTAGGAAATCTTCATTCTTGATCCAAATATAAATAATTTCTTCTCTAAGCCAAGTATTCCTAGAGGGGTCCCATCTGTCTCTACAATGCATTTCATGTGTAGCAGCCACTTGCCTTCTGTTCTGTGTCACCCCTGCACCTCCTGGTGTGCAGAAACCATGTTCCCTTCAGTATTACTACTTCAGTGCCAGCCCTGCAGTACCAGTGGCTGGAACCCATGGTAGCTGGCCTTCAAGAGCCATTCCTAAGCTCCTCCCTGTACACACAGCCAGTTTAATCTCTTCCACCTCTCCTGGAATCTGGGCTATTCTGTGATTCCTTTACACAATGAATTTTGACAGAAAAGATGCTTGAGAGACTTGTAAGTTTGGATTATAATAAGCTTTATGGTTCCCATTTGGGTCACTTGGAGGTGGAAGCCAAACACTATGTAAAAATGTCTAAGGACTCTTGAGACAACCATGCTGTGAGGAAGCCCAAGCTGGCCACATGAGAAACACAAGATTCCCAACCAACCCAGACACCAGGAAAGAAAGGAAAAAAAGCCTCCAATGACAGCAGTCTGTAAAGCTGTTTGGTGGCTTCTGAATAAAGGATACCAAGTAAGACACCCTTGAACCCCTAAACACTAAAAGATCATTTTTAAATTGTTGCTTTAGCTATTGTGTTTTGGGGTTGTTCGTTACATAACAATAGATAAACAGAACTAAATATATGTATGTTAAGTTGAACATACAGTTGTTTCACTGGCCCATCCTTAGAGATAGTACAGTTAAGCTCTGGATCCTAGTACATTTATATATTTATAGATACTTCATGCAGAGGGATGCCTCTGGTGGTGTACTTATACTCAAAATAATAACTATGCTGCTGCCCGCAAAGACATTAAGAATCTTTACTTGAAGACAGCTTTGCTAAATAGTGTCCCTGTCTGAAGCTTTTATACATTGGGGTTTGCACTTCCTGTGTGGTTGATCCCTTTTATGCTTGCAACATTGCTACACATATTATTTCATTGATTTTTGCATGTTGATGTCCCGTCTTATTTTGAAGAATAATTTGAAAATATCTGTTATGTGAATAATGGTATAGTAACATGTCATGAGAGATTAAAAATTACATCTTGTCATAAAAGCTAGAAGTATTCATTTACCTGGAATGGGTTAGTAGTTTATTCCCCCAAAGGGGCTACTTAATCTCTTTCCACCCAAGGACTAGGACTCAAGCCAGAAAAAGAGACTGATCATTGGACCTGGGTTTTAAATCTGAATTAGAGTCTTTGGCAAATGTGGAACTTTGGCAAAATCTATGCAAATTTTAATAATAAACCTAGAGCCATGCATTAAAATGACTTCAAAACACATTTAAATTATGTAATTTTCTAGTTCTCTCCAACCTACTCAAATATCAGAGGCTACAAAACTACCATCTTACCAACAGCAATTTGTATAATGGTAGTGATGAAAGAGAGGGGAAGCGGGCTGAAAAGGAAAAAGCAGTGTCCAGTGTCAAACAAGGGAAAGTGGATCTCTCCATCAAGGATAACTCGCTTCTCTACCTCCCTGTTGCAGCAAGTCATTTGCTTTGGCATAAACCACACAGCAGCAACAGTCCTGCCTTTCAACACTGTTGTGTGTCAACATCATCTCATTATTCTCTCCCTTAGTTTGCATGCAAAGTAGTGGCTTTGAATGGACTTTCTATGAAATTTTAAATATGACCATTAAAATCAAAGCAAGTTTGCCCAATTTTCCCTGGCAGTCACTGTCTGATTTCTCATATTCTCAAATAGAGTAGCCTCAGAGAAGCAGCATAAACAGAAGGATCAGGTAGGGTGGGTGATTCAACCTTGTTTGAATAATGCCATCAAGTCAGGAAGGCATCTGTCACCCAAAATTGTCATGGCTTCAGAAGAAGGCTGGGAGCCCTGTAATTAGGAGAATAAACATTGGAACCAAATATCTTGGGTTCAGCACTTACCTCTGTTGCTGATCTCGAGTAAGTAATTTCATTTCTCTAAGGCTCGGGTGCCTTGTGTCTTTAACCAGATAGTATAAAAGTAGAAGTTACACAGGATCTAACAGTACCTGACATACCGTTAACAACCACATATGTTGTTACTATATGCATCACGCCTACCACCTTCACTATCTTTCCTGCTCATCTCAGGAAAAGTGTGAGCCTGGCATCATTTCTCAAGACCCCAGAATCTTGAATCACCACATCTTCTTGCCCAGCCTTGCAAAGGTGCAAGAAGACACTGGTGAACACGCAGAAGAAGAACCCCATCTGACCCTTCCTTACTTGGCATGTGCCTAAGAGCTACCAGGTTAAGCCAAGACATCCTTGGCTCTGAGCCAGCCAGCCACTTGAAAAAAGGTCAACTGGTGGCATTTCCTGCTTAGCTTGAACAACACTGCTGCAACAGTCCAAGCAGAACCAGCTAATTGACACTTAACACCAGCCTCCTCAAATGCCACGCAAGGGTGGGTGTCACACCGATACACTCTTCACTCTCTTTTTGCATCTCTCCACTCCCCTGCCAAACTGAGGCACCATGAATCCTTCAACCCATCTTCAGTCCCCAAGACATGTCTCAAATTCTTCTGCTTTTGTCCATCCATGCTGCCAGCCCATTTCTGCACACCCAAATTACTGCTGTTAGCCGCTGTTTTCCTGTGGCCCATCTCTTCCCACACGTGACCATAAATCTCACTTCTAGGCCACAAAATAAGTGGTTATTAGTACCACAGAGATGAGAAGGCACTAGAGAGGACTGCTGGCAGCAAGCATAAGGTGACAACAGGAGAGAACCTGAGAGGGAGCACCGAATGTGAGCCTCTGGTATTGGACGGCTCCTGGGGCCCTGGCGCCCTGGCTCAAATGCTGATTCTGTCAACTAGGGTCAGGGGAGGGACCTGTGTCCCCAGGTGACACCCATGCTGCCACACTACCTCCTGAGCAGCAAGGCCATGGATGGTTCTTTAGCACGTGGACAGCAGAGAAGTGCCCCGAGGATGGTGAACACCAGCGTATTTCCATCTCTGCCCTAAGGTTGGCCACATTCGCCCAGCTCAGTTTCCTACAGAAAGCCTCAGGATCGCCCCCCCTGTGGTCACCTAGACCACCTCAAACTTGAGTCTTAGCAGCTGAGTCAGAAGCCACAAAGCATCCATAGGTGCTAGGTTTTCTGGGTGTCCCTATCCCTGCCCACACTGTGCCCACTTCACCCACACACTCACTACAATGCAGTGCTTTAAAAATGCCATACACAGCTGCCACCTGCGATGTCACCTGCCTGAGTGTACACCCTTCACGTGCACAGAAACAAAAAGATTCTTCCTCCCTTCCTCTCCTCGACCCAGGCCAATCCTGTGAACGTTATCCCTGGAGACCTATAAAGCAACAACCAAAACATGCTTCCCTGCTCCAAGAAATAAACGATGCAAATGAGGTGAAAGCCATACAGTTTATTTATGAGCAAAGGAGACATGGAAAACTTCAGCAGATTTCAGTTCAGAAGAGATCTTCTGCCACAGGATGACAATGGTAAATCAAGCTCCCTTCAGCCTCTTCACTAAATCTTTGTTTCTCCTCCTCAGCCAGAAGATATTGGACAAGCACCGATAGTCAATGCCCCGGAAGGTGGCAAGGTCGATTTGGAAGCCTTCAGCCACTTTACAAAAATCATTACACCAGCAATCACCAGAGTGGTGGATTTTGCCAAAAAGTTGCCTATGTTTTGCGAGGTGAGCACACTGTTTTTCCTTCTGCATCAGTTTTTCATTAGGGTTCCATCCATTTCCAGGAGTACTAGGCATTGTTTATAATTTACTATTAACCAGCAGGACTTAGTCATCCGAAAGCAGTGGTAGTACAGTGGAAACCCACTTTATCTCAGGAGTGTGTCCCCACCTGCCCTCTTCTGTCACCACTCATTAGCCTGCCCATGGGAGGCCCGTAAAGACCCTCCCATGCCTGACACCAGGCCTCACAGAATAAAATCCCAATAACTAGATTTGAGTTTGCTAGCATTAAATCCAATCCCTATGGCAGACCTGACAGGCCAGATTTTATTAATCCCATTTTGCAGATGGGACAAATTATAATCAGTGAAATTAAATTAATTTATCCAAATGTAGGCCATAGTTTAAACCTGGTTCTATACTCTTTTCACAACATATCCCAGCAAAAAGGTTGTGTAGTGTTCTTAATCTTTAAGAATAAAATCCAGTAATCCTCACAGACCACGGCTATATCATTATCTTAAATCTTTTATCATAACAACTCACTCTTTCTTGCCCCATCTCCAGTGCAGTGTACACAGCCCACCCACCAAAGCTCACACAGAAGTTTCCTTGGGGACATTTCCTCCCACACTCAGCAGTCCTATCATGTGGCAGCTGAGGACATGGCTCTGCTGTCCGCTGTGTGGGTGGGAATCCTAAACAAGACACTTAATGTCCTTAATCCTTAGTGATCTCATCTTTAAAATAGGAATTGTAATGGTGTCTTGAACTGTTCGAGGTTCACATGGGATAATCTATGAAATGCTTTGTCAGAGGCTGGGTCATAGTGTTCCATGAATTTTAGCTGCCAGTACTGCTGTTATTTTGTCTATGATATTCCAAATCTGCCTCTCACGGTCCTTTTTTGAATCAGGTGGGGTTGATTATGTTTTCTGAAGAACTTTTCCCTTGAAAAACTCCATCAGCTGGCAGTCTGTTGCTCTTCACACATTCAAGGGGACCCTGGGAAGACACCATGTGGAGAGGGTCACACACTGCTGTGAGCCTTTTCCATAAGCAACCTAAGTGACAGGTGGTTATAGTCTCAGCTAGAGAGAAGCTGTGAGCAAAAAGTACAATGAATGCTTAATTTTTAAAATATATTATGGTAAAAGACACATTGCTATTAATCCCCCTCAAAATCCTTCTCATCACTTTGAACATACTTATTCTGTCATCGTGGCCACTTTCTGAAGCAGTTCTGGAAGCCCTCTTTCACAAATATCTTTAGTTATGCTGTTTTGGCTGCCCCAGTGTCCTGAATTAATTCAAAATGTGTGCTTACCTTCCAAGGCCATTTTGACTTTGTCAAAGATCCACAAATCATGTGAGGCCAGATCCAGCGAATAAGGTGTGAATCCAGCAAATAAGGACACACCAAAGTGTCTTCACGAGCTGCCTTACTGTTAGAAGGCACTCAGCAGCAACATTCACCGTATTTTTGATCACATCTCACAAAGATACTCATGCAAGAGGACTTGCAAAACTGCTTCAGAAAGTGGGAAGAACAGTGGGATAAGTGTATTCAAAGTGAAGGGGCATATTTTGAGGGAATTAATGCCGATGTGTTTTCTATTGTAATTTTTATTTAAATATTTACTGCATATTTTGATCACCCCATCATAAGTGTGCAGTTCATGAACTCCTCCCTATAACCAGCATCACGATCCAGAAACAGAGCATTGCCAGCAGCCCACTGCGCCTGACTTTACCCTCAATGGTGGGATGCCATTTAAGTGTCCTTTCACAGAATGATTCTTAATGATCGCATAGTATGCCAAAAAGTGGGCCTACCATGGTTTAGGTTGCCCCCACTGGTTCGGTAATTCATTTCCAATCTTTTACTAATAAGCTACAATGACCATTCTGGCAACTGTCCTCTGCTCACATCACTAATTCCTTAGAGTGAATCCTATATATGGAATCTAAGGACCAAGATGATGGGTAGGTAGGTAAGTGGATAGGTAGGTAGATAGATAACATTTTAAGGCTTTTAATATATGTTGCTGAATTACCCCTAAGGGAGAAAGCATGCTCTCACATCGCCACACCGATGCTTGTTCCCCCTCTTGCTAACTCTGAATGTTATTTTATTTTTTTCCAGCTGGCTTTGTTCACTCAGGTCTTTCCAGGTTCTTTCTGTCTCTGTCTCTGTGTCCCTTGGCTCCTGTTTTGCTAGTTGAAGAGGAACTCTAGTGAATTTACTGCTTCAGGCTAGCCTGACAATTACACAGCAAGCACCCTTCCAATACCCACCAAATATGTCTTTAAAAATGTAAAGTTGTGTAAATCAACCACTAGAATATATTTCAGCTAAAGAGGAGGAAGAAGAGAGGGTAAGGGAGAAGACGCCATCTCCATCGCCAGTAGTAAACACACTGTATTCTTACATCTGCACCATGGATGAGGAGTCAACATGGAATTTTCCAAGCATAGCTTCTCTCCCCAAGTTTCCCCTTAGAAATATAAGCCTGCTTCCTTGGGCAAGATTCCATCTCTCTGTCAAACATGATATTTTGTTTACAAAGAAAAGGAGGGTGGCCCTTTTAAGGCACAGATTATTGTTTCCAGTGTTGAAGGTCACCAGGCACCTGCCAGGCTGTTACACTCTCTTCAAAACCCATAAAGAGTAAGGGGCTATACAGGGCCCTGAGCTAGCTACAGACTGGAGTAGCCCACAGATCCGAAGTGGTCCTGGAGCCAGAACTCTCTTGCCAGATGCAGTTTGACATATCTGCTATTCAAAGTGTATCATAGTAATTATTCTGCCAAGATCCTTGCTAACCTGAAACAAAGCTGGTGCGACACCAGGGCTTCACAAGATCTAATACAAGGTTGTAAGTCAGCAGTGCAAGTCAGACCCTAAATGAAAGCAAATCACAGTGTTTTTGTGGGTTTTTTAAGTAAATGGAAGGAAATAATTCATATGTATAGATCCCAGAACCAAATATTAAATGAGTTTTATTCTGTAGAAAATACTAAGCAGTTCAAAATGAAATGGTAAGATGACTAGGTTGGGCTAGTAAAAACTATGAAATTAAATGTTCTTCCACTTTTTTTTTAAGTGCTGGGACTCAAACTCAGGGCCTCACACTTGCCAGGCAGCTGCTGTGCCACAAAGCTATATCCCTCGTCCTACTTTCATTTCTGTATAATAAGCTACATTGAATTTTTTATCATTAATTAAGTTTATTGGTACAGGTTATATATATATAATGATCACATTCATCATATGGAACTGCAGCTATACATGATACACCCTGATACCTATACTGGATTAATGAAATATTGCCAAGAGCTTGTCCCAAAAAGAATTTGTTGCAGCTTTAATGAAGAGGTACATATTATGTGTAATTTACATATTCATTGTTTATGGAAATTTAGTCACCCAGCGTGCTTCAAATGGGTGTGTTCTCGTCTTGGCATTGGATTTTGACAACTCTAGCTTCAAAGCCTAGCCTCACCTCCAAAATATTCCTGTGACCTGCAGCATTTACTCCCCCTTTCAGTATCTCGGTTTTCACATCTCTGAATAAAATTAGAAATAAAACATTTACCTCACTGCACTACTGTAAAGGTTAAACAACTGTAAATCTTGGCATGATGCCTAATTAATCAAACACTCTTATTAACTCAGGCCCTTTCAAATAAGTTTGATAAAAGCATTTAAACTTTCTCCCCCTCTAGAAATTATCTTTCTGTCTTTGCTAAGCAAATATTAAAGCTTATTATTAACGTTACCCCATTATCACAAATCCTAAGTAACAGGGTAAATAAGTGAACTTAAAATTAAGTTACACTACTAGCAAAAAGATATAATGTATTGAGTAATTCTGGTATCTGAGTTACTGAGCAGAACATAACTTTAGGAATCATGAAATCTGAGTTCTGGTCTCACCTCTGCACTTGGGCAAAGCTTTTCTATCTGTGGGCATTGCAGATAACATACATCTGTCAGCAACTTTCTAGTCCGCTGCTTTTGGTAAGACTCCAGGAATAAACTCTTAAGAGGTCTAGGTATGAGCTGAGCAGTAGAGTCTTCTGCTGTCAGAGATATAAGACACTCTCCCTCCAAAAAAAATGGTGACTTTAGCATAAACTCTGCTTTCGGGTAGTTATTAGGTGAAATTGTGATTTTAAAAACCCTAACCTAAGGAGTTATTAATAAAGTTCCACACATGCCTATAATGTCAGTTCAAGACCTATATCTGTCATAAAATAAATGCAACCTACTGAGATCAAAGTTGCTTGGTACAAAATCTACTTATAGCCCCACATGGTGGTGCACACCTATAATCCCAGAATTTGGGAAGCTGAGGCAGGAGGATTGCCATGAGTTCAAGGTCAGCCTGAACTAGAGAGAGACCCTATATCAAAAAAAAAAAAAAAAAGAACAAAGCTACTATAGAAAGCTTGTCACCACGTAAAGACCATGAGCTCAAGAATGCAGAACAAATACTGGTCCCTTATTTTTGTGATACTACGCTGCCTGTTGTTCCTGACTGGCATCTGTCCTCTTGTCCTTTGCTGACATGGGCTGTTTCCTTTCAGCTGCCATGTGAAGACCAGATAATCCTCCTAAAAGGCTGCTGCATGGAGATCATGTCCCTTCGAGCTGCTGTGCGCTATGACCCAGAAAGTGAGACTTTAACCTTGAATGGGGAAATGGCAGTGACACGGGGCCAACTGAAGAATGGGGGTCTTGGGGTTGTGTCAGATGCCATCTTTGACCTGGGCATGTCTCTGTCGTCTTTCAACCTGGATGACACGGAAGTAGCCCTGCTTCAGGCTGTCCTGCTCATGTCTTCAGGTGAGTGGGCCTAGACTTGTTATGGATATGAAAAGAGCCCTTAGTTCTCGGGTGCTAATTCGAGCTTCAACCTCCCTTTAGCTTTATTGTCCTTCACTGAGAAATTAGGGGTTTGTCAATGGCCTGGGAACTGGAGAATGCAGATGTCTAACCCTCACCCTAACCGTGCAGTTTACCAGAGTGGTGGGAAGGAAACAAAGGAGACATCTGAAAGGCACTATGAAATGATGCACTTTCCTTAGGAATTACTCAGCTTGTTGGCCAAAAGTATTTAATAAGTTTTTGATAAGCTTTTAGATAAGTTGTGTGTGTGGAACCATGTGTGAGAGTTAGAATTTGCTCATGGTTCAGCTACAACTTGAGTTTTAGGGATTGACTGCTGTGTAGCACAGCAACCCAAAACCTACAGACTTAGGACATCCGAGATGGCTGAGACATGAAACACAGCTTCAGATCTCATGCAGGGTACTTAGACGTCTTATATGACTGTTGAACTCCAAAAGAGTCACAAGCACACAGAAGTAGAAGTTGCAAGTCCTATTCTGTAGTCACATAGTGTCATACCAGTCCTAGTGCCAGCCCTGACCAACAGTCCACTCTGGGCGAGAGTGCTATAACACCAAGAATGTGCAGCCTTCTGTAACCCACCAAAGCTCACTCCCAGAACCTCTGGCTCCTGAGTGAGAGGGAGATGATAGTGCTGACAGGATTGCTGGTCTTTGAGTAGACAGCAGTTTCTGAGCCATCCTCTTCATTTCCAGAGCACCTTGACTTTAGCCAGGCTCCAGCCCTTGTCTGTAACTCCCTGCTTAGCTTATCCACATGTACCTCTGTGCTGTTTATCTTTTGAAGACAGAGGTGTATCTAACTCTATACCTAGGACCTGAGCTACTGTTCAGCAGAATTCAAGAAATGTTTATTGGATGAATGACTGAATGTGTGGGTAAAATATCAGTCACAAGTATATTGAGAATCCTTTCTGCAGTTGAAGATTTTTAGTTAACTTGGTAGAATGCCTTTTTTTATTTTTAGCTTGACCTAGAAGTTTGCTTCCTATAGGAAGTTTAGATATAACAGAATTTTGAAAAAAGAATTATTTTTTATGGAAAATTTCAAGTATAAATAAATGGAATAACATGCTAAGCTCTGTACAGACAGGCAGACAGACTCTAGGAGCCCCTGTGTTCACACCATTGTGTAATCCCTCCCCTTATGCATTTATCAAAGCTGGGATTTGCTTTTAACCAGTGGAATACAGCAACTCTGATGCCACCTCCAGTGACTGTGTTATGCAACTGAAGAGTCTTGCTAGCAGGTTTTCTGAACAGACTCACCTTTCTGGCTCCAGGAGGCAGGTAGCCGTGTGAGGAAAGTTCAGGTGACAGGAAAGTGCAGTGGTCTGGAGAGCTGAGGCAGCTGCCATACAGCCAGTGAGTGGTCACAGTCCTCAGCCCTTCAGTGGACCACGCTATTATCAAAGAAATAAGACCTACAGCCTATCTTAAGACTCCCTGCAAGTTTATGTGCTTCGGTGACCTTTAAAATAAAGGAACTGAGCTACATACAGAGGAATTATATTCATGGAAGTACTCAAAGTAACTTTTTAGCTGAGATTTTAATGAACAAAAGCAGTTTTAAATAACATGAAGTCACACAGAGAGAGCACTATTTCTTCTGCAATTTCTGGTTGTGTCTCAAATAAGGCAAGGAGAAAGCTGGTGTGGTACTAGTCTGACTTTAACTCCTCTGTTGGACTTGCCTTCTGCCTTTTTAGTAGGGAGATAGTGATCTTAGGCACAGAACCTTCACAAGAACCTTTTGTTTTAATAAAAGGGTCTTTATTACTTAAT
>PVJX010004424.1:0-95089 GCA_004027295.1 Dolichotis patagonum | reverse complement strand
CTTTTGATATAATTGCATGTATATTTGAGTGGGTAAGATGGATGACCATATTGCTGTTTTTGTCAGATCGTGGAGCAGAGCTGTTAACAGTCTCACTGTTTGAATGTCTACTTTATATGTTTTAACTTTGTAATTTGAACAACTATTTCCAAGAAGTCAGTATGTAATTTGTCAAGTAATAATTTCTTAGGGTTTTTTTGTTGTTGTTTTCCTTTTTCCTTGGAATACTGTATTGTCGCTATCCTTTATTCTGTTCTGTTTTGTTTTGTTTTGTTCTCTTTAAATAAAATTATTTTTAAAAAATTAAAAAAGAAAGAAAGAGAAAAAGAAGAAAAAAAGAAAGACCTAGGAAACAACATAACAAAAGAAGTAAAAGACCTCTATATTGAAAACTATAGGACTCTGAAGAAGGAGATTGAAGAGAATACAGAAAATGGAAAGATATCCCTTACTTTTGGTAGGAAGAAACAAAATAGAGAAAATAGTTATTCTTTCAAAACTAAGATATACAGATCTAATGTAACCCTAATCAAAATTCAAACAGCATATCTCACAGAATTAGAGAAAACAATCCTATAATTCATTTGTAACCAGAAGAGATCCAGAAAATCAAAGGCAATTCTGAACAATAAAGGCAAAGCAGGGTGCATTATAGATTCTGAGTTGAAATTATATTACAAAGCTAGTATGGTAAAAACAGCATGGCACTGTCAAAAAGCAGACACAAGGAACAATGGAACAGATTAGAAGATAGAGAAACAACATCAGACATATTTGGCCACCTTATCTTTGACAAGGATGCAAATAGCTTCACTGGAAGAAAGATAGACTTTTTAATAATTAGCACTGAAAAAACTGGTTTTCTACATCCCAGGGTTGAAAACTAGACCCATATCTTTCACCTTGCACTAAACTAAAATTGCAACAGATCAGAGGTCTAAATATTAAAACAAAAAACATTATATCTGCTGAAAGAATAGTAGAACTCTTCAAGACATTAGTGTACACAAAGACTATGAAGAAAACCCAATTGCTCAGTAACTATCACAAAGAATCTACAACTGGAATCTCAATTCTTCTCAATTCTTCTCAAGAAGTTTTTCACCGCAAGATGAGTGATGAGACAACCCACAGTGTGGGAATAAATCTTTGCGAGTTGTTCCTTAAACAAAGGACTACTATCCAGAATATACAAAGAACACAAAATAATCAGACTCCCAAAATATAAAAACTCAGTCCAAAAATAGGTATCTGAAATAGACATTTCTCAGATGAAGAAGTAGAAATGGAAAATAAATATATGAAAAACTGTTCAACATTTTTGGTCATTTGAGAAATATGAGCTAAAACAATGTTGAAATTCCATCTCACCCCAGAAAGAAAGGCTATTATCAAGAAGTTAACCAATAACAAATGCTAGCAGGGCTGAGGGAAAAAATGAATTCTCCACTGTTGGAAGTGTAGACTGGTATAATCATTGTGAAAATCAATGTAGAATTTCCTCAAAAACTTAGACCAGAAGTTCAGTTCAACCCAACTATTCTTTTACTTGATATCTTCCCAAAATAATTAAAACATCTTACCCCAGTGATATATGCACACCCATATTTATAATGGTAGTTTGTAACAGCTAAATTTTAGAAACAGCCCAAAGGCCCATTAATTGATAAAATTAATAAAGAAAATATTTTTTTATACAATGGAGTACTGCTCTGCTATAAAAGAGGATAATCTTGAGATATTTCTAGCTAAATATATGCCCCTGGAGGCCATTCTGTTAAGTGAAATACATTGAACCCATGTATAAATACTGCACTGTTTCTCTGGTGTGAGAACCAAAAGCATAGATAAGGACCAAAATGTATAATAGATATTGTGGAACAGTAATAAGAAGTTCAAATGGGAAAAGGAACTAAGGAGGGGGAAGGGGACAGGAAGTAAGGGAAAAAGGAAAAAAATGATGAGAAAAAAAGTAAAAAATGGAATTAAAGCTATGGGAAGTAAGATGAGGAGAAGGGATTAAAGGGAGGGTGGGGGAATGGGGAAAAAAGGAATCAAGTTGTATCACATACCAGTACAAATTCCCTATAATAAATATGATCCTTATGTGTATCTGAAATGTACTAATAAACTTAATTAATAAAAAAGACCATCCCAAATAATATTTAAATATAAGAGCTTTAAGACAAAGTTACAATTTAGTTCGTCAATACAACAAAGTTACAATTTTAAATGAAGCAATACTACTACTATTTAGTGTAATAAAAATAGAGCATGTGTCCTCTGCTTCAAAAAACCAAAGTCAAAGGCCAGTGATGTGGCACAGAGGTAGAGCACTCACCTAGCATGTGCAAGTCTTCAGATCTCCAGTACTGCAAAAGAAAAGATGAGAAGTTTAAGAAATACAAACTTTTTCTACTTAAACAGGAATATTCTAATATTTGGATGTGAAAATTCAAAGTGTATTCTGACAAGTATCTTTTTCTTTTTGAATAAAAGTATGAAGTAAATATATGTGAATGTATTTTCTTTAAGAAGAAATGTTTTGATTAAAGGGAAATTGTAAAACAATTTTTAGAAATTTATTTTTTAGTTGAAATATGATTATAGGACCTCTCAGAAGATAAAGGCAGAAAGCAAGTACTCACATAAGACCATATTTTGGTATTGTTTTTCTTTTTTCCTTCATGAAATATATTTTCTCTACATTTACTGAAACAAACACACAGGAAAATAACATTATTCTCTTATTTATTAAGACTTTTGAATCATTTTGAAACATGAAAACACTGATAATCTTTATAGTAATCTCAAGCTATATGAAAGAGTGTTTTTTAATACATGAAATATGGGTGATGGAAGATGACATTTAAATTGATCAACTGTTACTATGTATTCATACATTTCTGATGAATCTGTAGAAAATTATAATTTTTCCTTTCTCTTCATTAATATTATACCCAAGCCATGTATTATACAGATATAATTTCCAAGGTTGATGAAGCAGTTCGTTCTGCTGATTCTCCTTCAAGCTGAATAGACAAAACTAAAATGTATTTCCTTACTGCTCATGACAAAGATACAGTACCTATTGAGGGAAAACTGCCAGTCTTATGACCAGAGCAGCTATGAACCTAGATGTGACAACTTCATCAGTCATTGAGTAGTCAACAAAAGACCGTGTTCTCTACGAGAAAGAAAACTTGCAGTGATCAGCTTGATGAATTACCTTGGATCGCTGCATATAGACTGCAAGTGTCCTGATAATTACACAGGAAAGTAAAGACCAAGCGAGGTGCAAAAGGCTGAAAAGGCAGGAGCCATCACGAAGCCTTAGAGTTTGCTGTTATTATAGCAGCTGAAATCTTGTGGAAATTACAGCAAATAAAAGAAAATGTAGCAACATAAAATCGATTTGTTTAGGAAAACAAGGTAGCAGTAACATAAATTATTATATTAAGAAAAAAGATAAAAATTATTTGATCATCTCCATAGGTGTATAAATAATTGTATTTAAAACTCAGCATGTCTTTATAATAAAAACTCTTGGTAAACTGGTAATTAAATGAAACTTATACCAACACAGTAAGCAAAATCTACAGCAAATATTGTGTTTAACGGTGAATTATTGAATACTTTCTCTCCTAAGGCAGAGTTTTTTTTTTCCTTTTTAAAGGAAGGAAATTTCATACTCAAGAAAATTCTCTCTAACTAGTTACTCAAGAAAAATAAAAATCAGATCCATAAATGTTTATAAACATTAATATTTATAGAAATTTTATATATAATAGTCAAAACTGGAACCATCTCAAATATCCATAAATAAGTGAACCAATTTTCAAAAGTTGACATACACCAAATGGCCATCTGTCTATTAATTTAAAGCAAATAAATACTAATAAAAATAACTGGACCTCAAAAATATGCTCAGTGAATAACAACCAGATAGAAAAAAAAGTTGGGCTTTCCTATTATTTCCTTCAGATGATATTCTGCAACAGTTAACACTAATTCATGGTGACAGAAAGTATTTCAGTGATCACTTAGTGACAAGGATGAAGGAGAGATTGATTGCACAGTGGCCAGTGGGGATTTTTCTGTGTGATGGAAGCATTCTATACCTTGATTTGATAGTGATTATATGGAGTAATACATTTGTCAAAAGTAATCTAGTTCTACACTAAAACATATGCTTCATAATGAAAATAAATTACACTTCCATAAACATAGCTAATGCATAGATACAAAACTCATGCTGTTGGCAATCTTCCTAACTCAAATATAACCACATTTGTTTTATCTTGATAAAAATTAGCATCATAAGAAACAAAAGCAGTGTCATTATTATTTTTTTTTTTTATCGGTACTAGGGATCGAACTCACGACTGCCTGCTTGCAAGGCAGGCACTTATGCCGCTGAGCTAAATCCCCAGCCCCAAGCAGTGTCATTATGTGACCCACTAGTTCACACAGTGTCTGGTCAGGTATGAGATGGGTGTGTTCAATTCTGTAGTTATTGCATGCCTGGAATCTGCCTGGAACTATGAAAGGAATTTAGGAATTTACGCAAAGAGTATTGTGGCCCCACAAGCTGACTGTCACATGAAGAACTAGGATCCTAGCAGATCAGCAAATAATAACCTCACTTCAGTGCAGTTTTCACACCTGAGAAATAGGGGTGTTGATACCCATTTCCTAAGACTAAATATTGCATATTTCTTTTATATGAGAAACTCAAATTTTAAATAAAGAGCAAAATAAAAGAAAGATAATAGGAAGTAAGGAGATGGATATTTCTCAAATAGGAAGGAGATCAAGGGATAGAGGGAGAGAGAGGGAAGGAAAAGAAATGAAAGAGGAATTAAACTGTGTCTGGTACATGTATTGTCTCCACATGAGGAATGGAAATATTATGTATGCAATCATATACTCAGAAGAATAAATAACAGAAATACATATCAATATAATTAAACAGGGTATAAAAGGAATATGTGCTCTATAACTGTAGCTTAAAAACTTATTAAAAATTAAAATTACTAAAGTCTATATAACAAAAAACTACAATTGCATTCTTAAGAGCATGAAAATAAAATAGTAATATAAAAATATAAGAAGAAATATTGGCTCAAATTGAACAGAATACTCTTAGAAGCTTTAGGGAAAATTATTATTATTATTATTATTATTATTATTATCATCATCATCATGCTGTAAAAGCTTGGAGGGAGTTTTAAAAAATGGGGATTTCCTAATTCATTTTACTAAACTGATGTCAGCTTAATACTAAAAACATTATTAGGACGAAAGGTGAAAATATAGTCTAGACCCATTTATACATATTAGTTTAATTGTATAAATAAATTATTAACAAGTCAACTCTAGTAGTGCATTAAAATAGCTCATCATGATGAGCAAAAATTTATCCTAGGAATGCAAGGACAGTTCAATATTAAGAAATCCATTAATGCTATTCTTAACAATAATTTAATGAACAAAGCATAATTATCTCTAAGGAGGTAAAGAAGCAAATGCTAAAATCCAAAATCCGTTTTGATTTTTAAAGGCTTTTAGTGATTTAGATACTGAGTATTGCTTTATACCTACTACTGACAAGGATGTGATTTCATGTGTAGAGTACTGATAATCAACTAGCCATTTTCCAGAGTAAATAGGACTTGATAGTAACAGTCATGGTGACATGAGCCTCTAAACCTAGCACTCAGCAGGCTGAGGCAGAGGCAGGAAGGTCTCCAGTAGCATGAGCCAACCTGGACTACATAGGGAAGACATATTTCTAAATGCAAGCAAAACAAAACAAAAAGTGCTTTATTACAATCTTTGAGCAATCTTTCTGACTGCTATTATTATTATTATTCACTAGGTTTCCAAATTTCCTGTTACCATTTGCCAACAACCATTTCACATGTCATAGAGCACCGATTATTACCTCAGCCTGACAAACAGTAGGTCAATTAATTTAATATGCATTTGCTGACTGGGCAACTGAATTCACATAAAAACTAGCTGGTGAATAACTTCCACTTAATTTGGCTTTGAAAGCTTATAAATTCCAAAACAAGTTACAGTCCATATTCTTTAAACAAAATGCTTTCAACAATAACTATTCCATATTAAATGTGTACATTTCTTGCAAAGAAAATTATTGAGTGACTACCTGGTTAAAGATGAGTTCCTCTGGCCTGTCTCGAGAGCTGCATATGTGTCCCGATTCATGGCACAGATCTTTTGATTTTATGTCTCTTCCTGAACCTTTTTCTTCCATTTTATTATTCTATGGTTGCTAACTTCTGTGAATGCTGTGCCTCTAACACACCCAAACTCAACACAGCACAGTAGTTACAGCTTAGATCCAGAATACCCCCAAAAGTCTCATGTGTTTGGGAGGTGAGTAGATCATGGCGTGCTCTATTCATCAGGGGGTTGCACCACTGATGAGTTCACTATCTGAGTGTGCTATAGTGCCTGGCGGGGACTGAGCCACTCAGGGTATGACCTGGAAGAGTGAGCTTAGGCACCAACTCCTCCCCTCTCTCTGTGGGTGCCATGGGCTGAAGACTTACTCTCTGGCATGTCCTGTCATCCTGTGTCTGCCTGGAGCCAGCCAAACATGAGCCTAAATGAAGCTCGCCTCCTTTACATCATGGGTGCTTGGTATTTTGTCCCACAGACAAGAAAGTAAGACACCCACTGAGTTAAGTTTGCTTCCATACTTACCCTTTATCCATACCTGAGCTCACCTGCACTCATGGTGCAAGATCTGTTAAGCCTCAAAAATTCTCACCTCAGTGCACCTGTTTCTCTAGCTGAATGAGTTCTCTACCACCTGGGGTACTTGGTGCAGATTCACTTAAAAAGTCCATGATTTTTGAACCTGAAGCAATTCTAAACCGGTGTCACAGTTTCTGTAACTTCCCAAACAAAAACCTGTAGCTCATTTCACATGGTTCCTAATATTGTTAATGTTGATCCACACAACAGGCAGTTGATAATTGATACTCTCTCCTTTCGCTGACTTTTCTCACTCATTTGTGTGTCTCCATGTCTGTGTGATTTACTACCCAGTAAAGAATCTGATTCAAGAGTTGGGACATGAGTCTGCTTTGATGGGAATATGAAACTAAGGGTTTAATTTCTGTTTCTTCATTTATTTTGGATGAAATGAAATGTCATTCATTTTACAAGAGGTTAGACATTTTTGCTCTTATCTCTATCACATTTTAGTGAGTTCTATAGACTCATGTGCCATCTTAGTCATTTAAAGACCTTTTACCTATTTAGTGTCTAATCAGTTTTTCTCAGTGTGGTGCTATTTTACTCAGAACTGGTATGAAAATAGAGTGCTGATAATAAAAAAAATTAAATTTTTAAAAGTAGAATAAATAATAGAAGAACACAATATAATCTGATGAATTCTCTCCTTCATCTATGTTCTCACTTTTAAGTAAACATTCCAGCTAGTTTTGGACCATTATCAACTAAAGCATGTCCTTCAATACTGTTAGGTTTTACTCTATAAGCATAATCAGGACCCTGTTTCAAAAGAACTAAAAAAACTAACAATAGCGAAATAAAGTTGGGATGTACTACATTAAAGCCACTAAAAGCTAAGATATAAGAGTATGCTCGACTAATCAAATTTCCACTCAAACAATGACTGTAACACTTTAAAGAACTATATTTGATTTAGACCAGTGGCGAACAATCAAATAAGTTTTTATGTTCCTATAGACCAGTGGTGACGAGCCTATGGCACATCAGCTGCAGTGGACTGTTTGTATCATTGAAAGCACAAAAGGTTTGTCAGAACTGGCATATGTGTGCAAATATGTACTATGTGTATTGATGCAAAAACTATTCAATTCTTATGTTCACAATGGCTCTACATGTTCAACAATTGTATTCTATCATTTGAGCTATTTTACCATATTTAATGATGAATGCTATGTACTTGAATCATAGCAGAGTTTTATATGAATTATTTTAAATCTCAGATATCAAATATTATACTTGCTTCAAATTCATATTTCTGAAGATGTCAAAAGTAATGGTTTACTTCTCAATCAACTTATAACAAACACTTCTTAACTCTGGAATCTTAAATGTTCTTCAGCAGTTCTTAAATCTTTCATATCAATGAGTATTTTTGCTTATACCCAGGTGATTAATATTGGCAATGCTCCAACAATAAACTTCTTACTAATATAAATGTTTTCACTGTAGGTCACAATTCAATGTGCCCATTGAATGCTAGAATTAAATTTTTCTTTATTCTTATGAATAATAAACTGTTATCTCTAAAGTTTACAGTGTTCTTTTGTAGCATGTGCTGAAATTTCTCTTTGGCATTCATCAGTATCAAAGACTAGACTTAAAGTATATATTTTTTACTTAGATAATCATCTACTTTGAAAATTGTCCACTTAGATTGATCACTAAATAAGGGAAAATATCTAACTGAGCAAAATGGAAATAATGGAGCAATTATTTTAGAACAGAAAATATTCTTCTATACTAGTAAATCATTGAAGTTTCAAGGACTGTAACATTTCACTAAAATTTTAGTTAATTCTGTTTCAGTCTCAAGAGAGATTATATATTTCCCTTGGTTTGCTTTTTATCTAAATTACACTATCTGCTTATTTTCTAGTTCCATAGCTTCCCTATAAAGGTGATCAATGAAATGTTTCCCTATGGTAATATATCCTTAATTGTTAATACCAATGTTTTCTATGCAATTTTTGATAAAGAGAACCAAAATATGAGAAACTAGAAAATGAGCAAGTATAATAAAAATTGTGTATTAATGTAAAGACATCCTTCTCTTGGATTTTTTCTTAGGCTTGATCACTTATGTTTTATGTGCATTTGTTTCTTGGAGAATGTTCTCTGTGTCATCATCTACTCTGGTGCATTTATCAAGGTCTAAAGATGACCAGTGTATCTCCCAGGAAGGTAAGTGGGACCAAAGCAATTTTCTCAAAAAATATATATATATTAAGAGAAAATTACCTGGAACTCTATTTTTTTCAAAAGAAATTTTTTTATATTATTTAATATTATCTTTGTCTTACAGGTATAGTATTATAAGATATCTTGATGTTGAAACACAAAGCATTAACTTCAGAAAAAGGTCTAAAAGCTGATCTTCCCAGCAATTTATTTTCATCAGATTAATCGAGGAAAACAGGGACAATTAAAGTCATTTTGTTTGCAAATGTGCAAAATCAATGTGCATCAGGAAGAAATAGAAACATACGTTTTCTCCTCAACTCTATCTTGGCATTGGTAATTCCTGTGAAATTTAAGAATATATATACTTGTACATTTTAAATACCATATTAGGACTTGAACTAGTTTTTCAAAATAACTTCCTAGGACCAAAACTTAAGTGCATACTTTACTGCATTCCATGTATGTACAAAATAAATCATATTGTCAAATCTTTTGCCAATGAGATTGAAGATTGAAGATTGAAAAAGGTCTCACAGCTGGACATGCTGGTGCACTCCTGTAATCCCAGAATTTAGAAGGCTGAGGCAGGAGATTGTTACAAGTTCGAGACCAACCTGGGCTACAAACTGAGCCCAGGGCCAGCCTGAACCACATAATGAGACCCTATCTCAAAAAGAAAAAAAAAATCTCACAAAATACTTCAGAGAAGGAAAATGTTTAAAATCAGAGGGGCAGAAAAGTATTTCAAATGAATAGACACTTCTTAAATGAAGAAGAAACAGCAAATAAATATATGAAAAAGTTTTCAACATTATTGGTCATTCAAGATTAAAACAACAATGAGAAACAACGATGAGATTCCATCTCACTCCAGAAAAAAATTGCATTATCAAGAAATCAACAAATGCTGGTGGAGATGTGGGGTAAAGGAACACTGCTACACTGTTGGTGGAACTGTATACTGGCGCAAGCAAGTATACAGAAATTAGTGTGGAGAGTCTTCAAAAAAATAAAATTACAGGCTCCATTTGATCCAGTTAATCCCCTTCTTGGTGTTTTCCTGAAAGAATTAAAAGCATCATACCACAGTGATATATGCACACCCATGTTTATAGCAACACAGTTTATGATAGGTAAATCTTGGAAACCAAACAAATGCCCGTCAATCTAAGGATTGATAAAGAAGTTGTGAGTCTTTTTAAATACAGTAGAGTACTAACTACACTGAATGAAGAAAGATAAACTGGAGACATTTGTAGGTAGATGGATACAGCTGGAGACCACACTGTTAAGTGAAATTTGGACTCACGTGTTCAAATATTCCATGGTTTCTCTGGTGCAAGAAATCAAACTAAGGACCAAAATATATGATAGATGTTGTGAAATAGGAAGAAAATATTCAAATTGGAATAGGGGAAGGGTAAGAGGGAAAGAAAGGAAGGGAAAAGAAAAAAAAAGAGACTAGAAAGAAAAGATGGAAAAAAATTTTATAAATAAGGAAGGGAAGAGAAATTGAAGACAGGGGAAGAAAAGAGGAAAAAAGAAGCCTATTGTATCATGCCAAGGGACAAATTCCCTTTGATGAATGTTATTATGTATATCTGAAATGTACCAATAAAAGTAATTTTAAGGAAAGGAATAAGTAGAAAATTTCTGAAAGGCAGAAACAATGTATAACAAGGAGTAATTCTTAAGAAGTCATTTACTGACATCAAATAATATTATTAAACTTAATTCAAACAATATTTGTCATCTTCTTTAGCTCATTTGTTTCTTCTCATTCACTTCATTTTGAGGGAATATGAATTACACAGGTCTAGAAAAACTGACCCTATCCATTCTTCTTGTCTTCAAAAGTTTTATTCATGAACATTTAAACAAGTTTCTACATCAGAAATACAGACTTATGGTCTTATGTAATACCTAGAAACAAAACAAAAACAGAACTTTACTTTATTCCAGAGACAGTTGTGCATGAAATTAATAAAAATAGTCACAATGTCGAGATATTACATAGTCATTGTTGCTGAGATAAAACTTCTCAGGTCATGGCTGGGTATATAGCTCAGTGGCACAGCGCCCGCTTGGCAAGCATGAGGTCGTGAGTTTGATCGCTGTGCCAAACATAAATAAATAATCAAATAAATAAAGAAATAAATAAATACTAACTTTTTGAGATCACTGTTTCTGACAATAGTGAAGCAAAGAATGAGAGATTTCTCAGAGTCTATTTCATTGTAACTCCAAGATGCCTGAGGGATGGTTTTACTGAGACTCTTCAGTGTGAATGTCTCAGAAAAACAGTCCTGAACTAAAACATCGATGGATTTTTTTTTTTTTTTTGTCTTTTTGAGACAGGATCTTGCTGTGCAGTTTAGACTGGACTTGGTTTCATTTTGGAACCCAGGCTGGTCTCAAATTTGCAAATGATTATCCTGCTTCAGGCATCCAAGTGCTGGGATTACAGGAGTGTACCACCGTGCCCGTCTAATGCTTTTTTATTGATAGAACCAGGATGAAAGCATCAAAGATGGAAGGATGCTTGCACAGAGTGTTCTGCTAGTGAGTCATTTTTCCCTAAACAAGCCATGGGGATAGAGACAACAGCGGCTGAAGCGACCATACCTAAGACTAATCCGTACTGGATCTCGCTCAGCTGTTGCTCTTGCAGGCCTGCTTGAATCTTGAACACTGCGTTCCAGAAAGCTTAGGCATTGCCTTCCTCTCCGCTATCACTTCATTCACTCCTCCAGCCAGAATCTCCCCACATTTCAGTGTAATATAAATTAAATAGATGAACTGCAAAAACATACCTTAATTTAAAAGACCAATCTTTGGAGACTATCTTCAAATTTGTGATAAATTACAAAGCATGAAATGACAGAATGCTAATTCTGTTTTTAAGTCATTTTAAATAAGTAAAATATAATCTCAAAATATAGTTTATACATAGCAAGTATTCTTCCTTGTATTAAGATCACAGTTTTTAATATTTTTCTTCAGTGGAAAAGTAAGTGAAAGGAGTGTCTTTGTGCAAATCTTCCAGGCACAAGGATAGTGAGCATGTTTACCAGACTTCTGAAGTAGTACAGGGGTAGGGTCCACTGTCTACCAGCCAGAATAGAAATCCTGAATTGGGTAGGGAAGAGTCCACACTGGATCAGCTAGGGAAAAGTGGCAAATAGCAGCACATAGCACAATGTGTGAATATCTGAACACTCAATAAAAATATTAGGAGGGCGGGAGAGAGGGGGTTCTTCTAATAGAAGACTGATTATATAGAGGAAGATTTATCAAGTAAGTAAAGATACTGAAAACAGTGCTAGCCAGGCTTCTCATTTTCAGAAGAATGAGCATATATATATATAAGTAAAGAAATTAAGAAAACTATGATGAAACTGTTATGTTTTATTAGAATCAAAGATACTTTGCTGTGAATCCATAGATAGATGAATAGATGAGAAATTTTAGAAATAATTTCTGATGGCTGAGAAGGCCAGAAAAGAGCAACACTCTCACTGCAATGAGTATGTCCACTGTTCATGATGTGGTTGCTAAATACTTTTCTCAATGGAAAGAAATCACAGAGATCATCAGGAAACAGATTGACTATAAGGCTGGGACAAGGGGGGGCCCAAGACTGGGACAAGGGGGGGCCCAATCCTTGGCCCAAAACACATGGGATGCCCCTGGCATGACTAAGCCACCTCAGACTGCCACCGTGGGCCTTCCTATATGCCCGGCATGCCTGGGTTGTCTCTGACTGCCACCATGGGCCCACCCTTCAGCCCAGAACAACTGGGACACCCCCAAAATGACTGAGTCACCACACACTGATGCCACGGGCCTGTCCCTATGCCTGGCATGCCTGGGGTGCCCTGGACCTCTGCCACAGGCCTGCCTCTCTGCCTGGCACACCTGTGATGCCCCTGACTGCACCATGGGCCCAACTCTTGAGGAACTCACCCACCTCCTGTACCTAGTACTGCGGGAGCTTTGGATTCAACCCCTTCTCCCAGAACCTTGGGCTATAGCGTATTACTGTGCTGGGTGGATGAGAGACATAGGAACCCCTTACCCAAATAGACCTCAGCAGGCACCAGTCAGTGTGGTGAAATTGCCCTTAAAATAGAGGTCTGAAGTGGGTAAATAGGAGTGGAAGTGAAGCTCCCTCCAACTATAAGACCTTGGTGAACCTGGAAAGACAGTGAGTAATCCCCTCCTCTACACAGAGAATATCAGACAGGTTGAGGAGTGCACCACTAAGGCCTCCTCCAACTTGGAAAAAATTAAAGAGCTTATGAAACACCCAGTGACACAGTAGGGCCTCAGCTGACACAAACACTATAGACAGGGAGATCTGGTGACCTGAAACATCCTGAAGACATAGCAACAGTGAACTAAGAGTTGATCTGCATCAATACTTCTAGGCTAGTTAGACCAGGAAGAATATAGGACTCACCCAACAGGCCTGTAGGAAGAATTCGGGTGACTGGCTCTCCTCTTCACTGTGGTACCCAGCAATTGGAAAAACATCAACCACACACAGTAGGACCCTACTATTTACACTACAGACAGTTGGTACTATTGGGATTGAAAGAACAAATATTTACCCAAAATGTGAAAATGACAAAACAAAAAGGTAAAATGCAATCTCAAGCATATAGTCCATCCGGAGCAAGTATAGGTGACACTGAAATAGAGGACATTAAAAGTCATACACCAGAAATCTCTGAAAAGATAGCAAATGAAGTAAAGAAATGAATCCATGAGGCTAGAAAGTATATCAAATTAGAAATAATGTCTTACATAAAGACAGAAATAACAATCTTAGTAAATGAGTTGCTCAACATAGCTAGAGAAAACAATAGATTAAAAAAACACAAGAGCATGGGAAATTAAAGCTTTGAAAGAACAATGTAGAAAAAAAGAGATCCATGAAACAAATTCAAAGAGAAATCCAAGAAACAAAAAATTCTATTGAAAGCTGGCAAAACAGTTTAAATGAAGCTGAGGATAGAATTTCAGACCTTGAGGACAGGATCAGAGATAGTGATCATGAAAGGATAGAATTTATAAAAACAACAAAGCAGCATGAAATGACAATCCAGCAGCTTCAAACTGATGCAAAAAGAAACAATATATTACTAATAGGCATCAGTGACGATGCAAGAGTCAACACAAATCACATAACTAAAATATTCACAGAAGTAATGAAGTAATAGCAGAAAATTTCCCAAACCTGGGGAAAAATGTGATATACAAATAAATGAGGCATACAAAACACCAAACAGTCACAACCAACATAAATCTACACCCAGACAAAGATAATTAAGATCTCAGACATACAGCATAAAAACAGCATACTAAAAGCTGTTACAGAAAAGACACAATTCACCTATCAAGGTAAGCCTATGAGAGTCACGGCAGACTTTTTAGCACAAACTTTCAGATTAAGATGAGCTTGGAATGAAGTATTTCAAGGCCTAAAAGAAAACAACTTTCAACTAGACTGATGTACCCAGCAAAACTTTCATTCAAATTTAATGGAGAAACAAGATACTTCCATGACAAGAACAACTGAAGAAACTCATGTCCATCAAACCAACCCTAGAAAGAGTACTACAACACATGCTAGATACAGATAAAAATGACACAATCTCCAGAATGACAGTCACAAGGCTGGACAAGAAATTAAACAAGGGAAAAAAGTAGGAAATCAACAATAGGAACATAACATGGCAAAGTCAAGGCAGTATGTATCAGTGATATCCATAAATGTAAATGGGCTCAATTCACCTATCAAAAGAAACAGGTTGACAGAATGAATAAAGAAACAGGATCCCACAATATCCCACTCCAAAAGAAACTAATAGATTAAAAGTCAAACGATGGAAAACAGTATTCCATGCAACAGGAACCCAGAAAAAAGCAGGGTTAGCTATTCTATTTGCAGACAAAGTGAACTTCAAACCTAAAATGATTAAAAGAGATAAAGAAGGCCACTACATACTTTTAAGTGGAAAACTGCAAGAAGAAAAACTAATAATTATAAATATATACAAAACAAATATTGGAACACCCAACTGTACAAGACAAATACTAACGGATATGAAAAACCAAATACACAAGAACACAATTGTAACAGGACACCTTAAAACCCCACTATCACAAAGAGATAGATCAACTAGACAAAAAGTCAGCAAAGAAATAATAGAACTGAATCATATCTGCGATGGGACTTAGTAGATGTTTACAGAGTGTTCCACCCAACCACATCAGAATACACATTCTTCTCAGATGCACATGGGACATTCTCCAAAATAGACCATATATTAACCCATAAATCATTCTTAACTAAATGCAAAGGGAGTAAAATTATTCCATGCATAATATCTGACCATAGCACACTAACATTGGAAATCAATGGCAAAAAACCCCTGCAAAATCTTCATAAATACATGGAAATTAAATATCAACCTTATGCAAACCAGTGGATTACAGATGAATTTAAGGAAGAAATAAAACAATACCTACAATAGAATGAAAATACAGATACAACATACCATAACCTATGGGACACAATGAAAGCAGTCCTAAAAGGGAGATTTATAGCAATAAATAGTCATGTCAAGAAAATGTAATGAATTCAAATAAATAACTTACTGCACCATCTCAAGCTTCTAGAAAAGGAAGAGCAAGTCAAACCCAAAGCCGATAGAAGACAGGAAATTGTAAAGATTAGAGTAGAAATTAATGCACTTGAGACTAAAAAAAATAAAATAAAAAGAATGAATGAATCAAAGAACTGTTTTTTAAAATTTTATTTAAAGAGAAAACAAAACAGAACAAACCAAAACAAAATAGAAAAAAGGGTAGCAACAATACAGAATTCCAAGGAAAAAAAGAAAAGAACAAAAAAAACACTAAGATATCATTACTTGATAACTTATATGCTGTCATCTAGGACATAGTTGGTCAAGTTACAAAATTAAAATATGTAAAGTACACATTCATACAATGAGACTGTTAGCAGTTCTGTTCCACGATCTAACAAAAATAGTAATATGGTCATTCATCTTTCACACTTAACCATACATGCAATTATATCCTTTAGAGAACTTTCTTTTCCTCTCTTTTTATAGTAGCAATTACACATTTTGTGTTTTATTACTCCTACATTTCTTATTACTTTTTACACTAGAGACACAATGTGATATTAATAAATATGATTCTTATTTATTTCACTAATGAGGATAGTCTCAAGTTGTCTCCACTTACCTAGGAAGGCCTCAACATCATCCTTCTTCATAGCTTAGTAATATTACATTGTATAAAAATACCACATCTTTTTCATCCACTCTGTGATTGACGGGCATCTTGGTTGTTTCCAAGATTTAGCTATTACAAATTGTGCTGCTATGAACATGGGTGCACATATATCACTGTGACATGACCATTTTAGTTTTTCTGGAAAAATATTCAGGAGGAGAAAAGCTGGGTTGAATGGAGCTTCCAGTCCTAGCCTTCTGAGAATTCTCCATACTGATTTCCATAGTGGTTACACCAGTCTACACTCCCACCAATAGTGAAACAGTGTTCCTTTTTCCCCACAGCCTCGAAAACATCTGTTATCAGTTGATTTCTTGATGGCAGCTATTCTTTCCGGAGTGAGATGAAATCTCAATGTTGTTTTAATTTGCATTTCTCGAATGACCAGTGATGCTGAATGTTTTTTTCATGTATTTACTTGCCATTTGTATATCTTCATCTGAGAAATGTGTGTTCATCTCTGATGCCCATTTTTGGAGAGGGTATTTAAATTTAGGCAGCTTGATGTTTTTCAATTCTTTATGTGTTCTGGATATAAGTCCTTAGTTTTGTGCATGGTGATAGGCATATATCTAGTTTCAGTCTTCTACATGTGGAGAGCCAATTTTTCCAACACCATTTATTTAAAGAAGCTATCCTTCTTCCAGTGAACATGTTTAGCCCCTTTTTCAAATATCAGGTGGCTGAGTGTCTTTGTACTTATACTTGTATCTTCTAATCTGTTCCATTGATCCTCAGGTCTTTTCTTTGCTGTACCATGCTGATTTTATTACTGTGGCTTTGCAGTACAGTTTCAAGTAAGGAATTGAGATGCCTCCTGTGTTGCCTTCATTGCCCAGAATTGCTTATGCTATTATAGGATTCTTCTGTTTCCAGATGAATTTTAGAAGTTTTTTCTCTAGATCTGTAAGTTATGTCAATGGTATTTTGATTGGGATTGTGTTAAATCTGTATAACAGTTTTGGGAGTATGGTCATTTTCACAATTTTGTGTCTTCCTAGCCAAGAGCAAGGAATATCCTTCCATTTTCTAATATCTTCTTCAATCTCCTTTTTAAGCATGGTATAATTTTCAGCATATAGGTCTTTTACATTCTTAGGTTGATTCCTAAGTATTTCATTTTTTTAGATGTTATTGTGAAGGGCGCTTTTTCATTATTATTCTCTCAGTGAGTTTCTTGTTTGTGTACAGGAATGCTACTGATTTTTTAACATGGACTTTGTAGCCAGCTACACTGCTGAATTTTATTAACTCTAGTAGTCTTTTAATGGAGTTTTTTGAGATCTTCTATATAGAGTATCATGTCATCTGCAAATAGTGATAGTTTAATTTCTTCCTTTCCTATTTTTATTCCTTTTATTTCTCTCTCTTGTCTGATGGTCCTGGCTTGTGTTTCCAGAACTATATTGAAAAGAAGTGTTGATAGTGGACATCCTGTCTTGTTCTTGATTTTAAAGTGAAAGCTTTCAGTTTTTGTCCATTTAGTATAATATTGGCTGTTGGTTTGTAATAGATGACCTTTATAAGGTTGAGGTAGACACCATATATTCAAAGTTTCTGAAGGGTTTTTATCATGAACATGTGTTGGACTTTATTGAAAGCTTTTTCTCTGTCTAGTGAGATGACCATGTGGTTTTTGTTTTGGGCTCCGTTGTGGTGTATCACATTCATTGATTTGAGTATGTTAAACCATCCCTGCATTCCTGGAATAAACCCCATTTGGTCATGATGTATAATCTTCTTGATGATTTGCTGCATTCTATTTGCCAGTATTTTATTAAGAATCTTTGCATCAATATTCATTAGTGAGATTGGCCTATAGTTCTCCTTTTTGGTTGGGTCTTTCTCTGGTTTTGGTATCAGTGCTACTTGCCTCTAAGAATGAGTTAAGGAGGACTGCTTCTCTTTCAAATTCATTGAAGAGCTTAAGAAGTATTGACATCAAATCTTCTCTAAATTTCTTGTAGAATTCAGCCATGAATCCAGCAGGACCTGAGCTTTTCTTTGTTGGTAAGTTTTTAACTATGTTTTCAATTTCAATAGCTGATAATGGGTTATTCAAAATTGCTATATTTTCTTGGTTGAGCTTTGGTAGTTCATATGTTTCTAGAAATCTGTCCATTTCCTCTGTGTTTTCCAGTCTATGTGAGTAGAGATTTTCAAAGTAGGTATTCATGATCTTTTCAATTTCTGTGGTGTCTGTATTAATTTCTCCCTTTTCAGTCCTTATTGTGTGAATTTGGGTTTTTTTCCTTTCTTTTTCTTTATAAGGTTAGCTAGAGCTTTATAGGTTTATAGCTATAGGTTTATAGCTAGAGCTTTATAAGGTTAACTAGAGCTAATCTTATAAGGTTAGCTGCATATTGTCAATTTTGTTTTTTCTCTCAAAAAAACAGCTTTTTGATTCATTAATTCTTTATATTTTTTTAGTTTCAATTGCATTTATTTATGCTCTAATCTTTACTAATTCCTCTCTTCTATGAGCTTTGGGTTTAACTTGCTCTTCTTTTTCTAGAAGCTTGAGATGAGGCATTAGGTTATTTGTTTGTGCTTGTTCTGTTTTCTTGATATGACTATTTATTGCTATATATTTCCCTCTTAAGACTGCTTTCATTGCATCCCACAGATTACAATATGTTTTTTCCACATTTTCATTGAATTCTAGGTATTGTTTTATTTTTTTCTCTAATTTCTTCTGTAGCCCACTGGTTGTTTAAAAGTTTGTTATGTAATTTCCATGTATGCCTGCAGGTTTTGCAATTTCTGTTGCCATTAATTTCCAGTTTCAGAGCACTATGGTCAGATATTACACATGGGATAATTTCAATACCCTTGTATTTACTTAAGAATGTTTTATGGAATAATATATGGTCTATTTTGGAGAATGTCCCATGTGCAGCTGAGAAGAATGTGTATTCTGTTGTGGTTGGGTGGAACACTCTGTAAACATCTACTAAGTCCAATTGCTCACAGGTATGATTCAGTTCTATTATTCTTTGCTGACTTTTTTTCTAGTTGATCTATCCTTTTGTGACAATGGGCTGTTAAAGTCCCCTGTTATAATTGTGTTTATGTGTATTTGGTTTTTCATGTCCATTAGTATCTGTCTTATATAGTTGGGTGCTCCTGTGTTTGGTGCATATATATTTATAAATGTTAGTTCTTCCTCTTGAATTTTTCTACTGACAAGTATTTAGTGACCTTCTTTGTCTCTTTTAATAATTTTAGGTTTGAAGTTCACATTTTCAGCCAATAGAATAGTTACTTTTTTCTGGGTTCCTGTTGCATGGAATACTGTTTTCCATCCTTTGACTTTTAATCTATGAGTTTCCTTTGGGGTCAGATGTGTTTCTTGTATACAGCATACTGTGGGATCATGTTTCTTGATCCATTCTGTCAACCTACTTCTTTTGATAGTTGAATTCAGGCCATTTACATTTATGGATATTGATAGGTACTGACTCAACTTTGCTGTGTTATGTTCCAAGTGTTTGCTTTCTGCTTTTTCCCCTTATTTAATTTTTTGTCTTACCTGGTGGTTTATTTCTGTTGTTCTGGGGATTGTAGTCATTTTTATCTATGTTAAGTATGTCCCTCAACACTCTTTCTAGGGTTGGTTTAATGGACATGAATTTCATCAATTGTTCTTTGTCATGGAAGTATCTTGTTTCTCCATTAAATTTGAATGAAAGCTTTGCTGAGTACCTCAGTCTCAGTTGAAAGTCATTTTCTTTCAAGGCTTGAAATATCTCACTCCAAGAACATCTTGACTTGAGGGTTTGTGCTGAAAAGTCTGCTGTGAATGTAATGGGCTTTCCTCAATAGGTGAGTTGTGTCTTTTCTCTAACAGTTTTTAGTAGTCTGTTTTTATGCTATGTGTCTGAGATCTTAATTATTATGTGTCTGGGTGTAGATTTATGTTGGTTGTGATTGTTTGGTATTCTATATGCCTCACTTATCTGCATATTAGATTTTTCCCCATGTTTAGGAAATTTTGTCCTATTATTTCTGTGAATACTTTACATATGTCATTTGTATTGATTCCAAAATCTTCACTAATGCCTATTAATCTTCTATTGTTGCTCTTGGCATCGTCTTGAAGTGTCTCAATTGTCATTTCATGCTGCTTTGTTATTTTTAAAAGTTCTATCCTTTCATGATCACTAATTGTGATCCTGTCCTCAAGGTCTGAAATACTATCCTCAGCTTCATTTAAACAATTTTGCATGCTTTGAATAGAATTTTTTGTTTCTTGGATGTCTCTTTCAGCTTGATTCATGAATTCTGCTTGTTTTCTATATTGTTCATTCAGGGTTTCAATCAGGGTTCCCATGCCCCTGTACTTTCTTCTCTATTTCTTCTTTAGCTGCACTCAGCAAGTCCTTTACTAAGGTTGTTAGTTCTATCTTTACCTGGGAGAGTACTTCTAATTTGATTTCCTCTATGTCCTCACAGAGTTGTTTTTTTTTATTTCATTAGCTATCTTTTCAGGGATTTGTGGTGTGTTACTTCTGAGTCCCTCTGTTTCAGTGTCTCCTGTACTTGCACCTAGTGTACTTGATGTTTGAGATTGCATTTTGCTTTTTTGTTTTGCCATTTTCCCCTTTCAAGTTAGCGTTTGGTCCTTCAGACCCACCTGTGTCAACTGTTGTTAGTGTGTATTTTGGTGTCCTACTTTAAGGTTGATGTTTGTCCAATTGCTTGGCCCCACAGTCAATAGGTGGGCCAGTCACCTGACTTCCTGCTGCAGGGCCTGGTGGGTGAGTCCTATATTCTTCCTGGGCTGACAAGCCTAGTAGTATTTATGTAGGTCAACTTTTTGCTCCTGCTAGTACTTAATCTTCAGGTTATTCCAGGTCATCAATTCTCCCTGTCCATAGTGTTTGTGTCAGCTGAGGCCCTATTGTGTCCCTATTGTGTGCCTGTGTGTCTCATAAGCCTTTTTTATTTTCTTCAAGTTGGGGGAGTCCTTCTTGGCACACTCCTCACTCTGCCTGATGTTTTCTGTGTGTAGGAAGGGGTCACCCTCACCCTTGTCAGACTTACCAAAGGTCTTACAGTTAGTTGGAGGAGCTTTACTACTGCCCTTGTTTTTCCACTGTACACCTATAATTTAGGGGCATACTCACCACACTGACTGAAACCAGCTGAGATCTTGTTTTGGTGAGGCAGTCACTTAATCTCCCTTCAAGCTAGCACAGATAGTCTGCTGTAGTCCAAGGTTCCTCTGAGCTCAGAGTTCCAAGTTTGTCCCATGGTCTGGGATTTCATAGGAGCACACACAGTGGGTTCCAGGCCCTGCTGGCTGCTTAGGGTTCACTGAGTATATTCTGGTTAGGCCTGCTGGTCCCTCTTGTGCGCCTTGGGGTTGTATCAGATGCAAGGTGGGGTCTTACTGCCTGGGTGCTGAGTTCCAAGCTTGCCTGGTACGTGCTGGGATTCTGCCACTGGGGCACGTGCAGTCAGGGCCCACAGTGGTTCCTGGCCCTGCTGGCTGCTTGGGGTTCACTGAACATAGTAAAAGAGCTGGTTTTTTGAGAGAATAAAAAATTGATAAACCTCTGGCCAAACTTATCAAGAAAAAGAAAGAAAAAACTCAAATCCATGCAATAAGGACTGAAAAGAGGGAAATTAGAACCCATGGAAATTCAAAAGATCATGAACACCTACTTTGAAAATCTCTACTTACATAGGATGGAAAACTCAGAGGAAATGGACCAATTTCTAGAAACATATGAACTACCAAAGCTCAATCAAGAAGATATAACAAGTTTCAATAACCCAATGTCAGCTACTGAAATTGAAAATGTGATTAAAAACTTACCAACAAAGAAAAGCCCAGCTCGTGCTAGATTCATGGCTGAATTCTACAAGAAATTTAGAGAATATTTAATGTCAATACTCCTTTAAGTCTTCAATGAAATTGAAAGAGAAGCAGTCCTACCTAACTCATTATTAGAAGCAAGTAGCACTGATACCAAAACCAAAGAAAGACCCAACCAAAAAGAAGAACTATAGACCAATCTCACTAATGACCATTGATGCAAAGATTCTCAATAAAATACTGGCAAGTAGAATGAAGCAAATCATCATGAAGATTATACACCACAGCCAATGAGATTTATTCCAGAATTTCAGGGATGGTTCAACACACACAAATCAATAAATATAATACACCACATCAACAACGCCAAAAATAAAAATCACATGATCATCTCATTAGACACAGAAAAAGCTTTCAATAAAGTCCAACACCTGTTCATGATTAAAAAAAAAACCTACAGAAATTCTGAATAGATAGTATTCCATATAAGAATGGCCTCACTCTCATAAAGGCCATTTTTGACAAACATTATATGAAATGGACAAAAATTGAAAGCCTTCACTCTAAAATCAGGAACAAGACAAGGATGTCCACTATCACCACTCATGTTTAGTATAGATCTGAAAATATTAGCCAGAGCAATCAGACAAGAGGGAGAAATAAAAGGCATAAAAATAGGAAAAGAAGAATTTAAATTATCATTATTTTCAGATGACATGGTACTTGACACAGAAGACCCCAAAAACTCCATTGAAAGACTACTAGAGGCAATAAACAAATTCAACAGCGTATCTGGATACAGAGTCAAAACTCAAAAATCAGTAGCATTCCTGTACACCACAAAATCTCCATAAGAGAAGAATAATGGCAATATCCCCTTTCACAATAGCATCTAAAAAAATGAAATACTTAGGAATCAACCTAACCAAAAATGTAAAGATGCATATGCTGAAAGATGTATATGCTGAAAATTATACTACTCGAAAAAAGGAGACTGAAGTGGATATTAGAAAATGGCAGGATATTCCTTGCTCTTGGCTAGGAAGACCCAACATTGTGAAAATGGGCATACTATCAAAACTGTTATACAGATTCAATGCAATCCCAGCCACAATAACATTGATAACACCTTACAGATCTAGAAATCATATTCCTAAAATTCATCTGGAAACAGAAGAAACCTAGAATAGCAAAGGCAATTCTGGGCAATGAAGGCAAGACAGGAGGCATCTCAATTCCTGACTTGAAACTATACTACAAACCCACAGTAAAAAAAAATCAGCATGATACAGCAAAGAAATAGACCTGAGGATCAATGGAACAGATTAAAAGTTGCAAACACTACTACAAAGACACTCAGCCACCTGATATTTGACAAAGGGGCTAAACATGTTCACTGGAAAAAATATAGCCTCTTTAATAAATGATATAGGAAAAACTGGCTTTCCACATGCCAAAGACTGAAAATAGACCCATGCCTATCACCATACACTAAAGTCAAAAGGATCAAGGATCTAAATATTAAAACACAAACACTAAATCTAATGGAAGATAGGTAGAAGTCTTGGAGACATAGGGTTAGGCAGAGAATTCATGAATAAAATGCAAGCTGCAGGAGAAATACTTCAAAGAATCAACAAGTGGCATCTCATATTACAGTATTTGCACTTCAAAAGAAATCACCAACAATGCTAAAAAACATTCCACAGAATGGGAAAGAATTTTAGCCAACTATCCCTCAAACAAAGAACTTATATCCAGAACATATAAAGAATTGAAAAACATCAAACCCCCAAATTCAAAGACCCTCTCCAAAAATGGTCATCAGAGATGAACACACAGTTCTCAGATGAAGATATACAAATGGCAAATAAATATATGAAGAAATGTTCACCATCACTGGTCATTCAAGAAATGCAAATTAAAACAGCATTGAGATTTCATCTCACCCCAGAAAGAATGGCCACCATCAAGAAATCAACTGATAACAAATGTTGGCAAGGATGTAGGGAAAAAGAAACACTTCTTCACTGTTGGTAGGAGTGCAGACTGGTGCAATCACTGTGGAAATCAGCATGGCGATTCCTCAAAAAACTAGGACTGGAAGTTCCATTCAATCCTGCTATTCCCCTCCTGGGTATTTTCCCAGAAAATTGAAAAGGTCATGTCACAGTGATATATGTGCACCCATGTTCATAGTAGCACAGTTTGTGATAGTTAAATCTTGGAAACAACCAAAATGCCCATCAACTGCAAGTGGATGAAAAAATGTGGTATTTTTATACAATGGAGTACTACTCAGCTATAAAAAGGATGATCTTGAGGCCTTTATCAGTAAATGGAGGCAACTTAAGAATATCCTCATTAGTTAAATAAACAATACTCACTTTAGTTAATATCATATTGTCTCTCTAGTGTAAAAAATAATTTAAAACTGACAGAATTGGGATCCAAAAATTATAATAGATACTGTAAAAGTGAAAGGGAAAGAAAGTGCTCTAAAGGATATAAAAGTATGTATAGTGTGTCAGTTAGATGACCATATTATTAAATTTCTGTTAGATCATTGAACATAAGGGTTTGCACTGTCAATGTTTGAGTGTCTAGCCACTTTTTATGCTTTGATATTGTAACTTTAAAAACTATTTTTAGGATGACAATATGTAATGTATCAACTAGCAATTTTATGATGTTAATTTTTTTTAATTCTGTATTATTCTGTTTTTTCTCCTTTTTTTTCTTTTCTTTCCTTAAATAAAAAGAAAGACTGGGACAAGGAAAAGACAAGATCTGCTTAGCACCTCATGGTGTGTCAGGTAATAAGGAAGTTTCTAGAAAACAGTGAGAACAAATTCTGCTTCCAATAATGACAAAATGGCTCCTCTCAGACTAAATTTTCCACAAGTAGCTCCTATCAGACTAAATTTTCCACAAGTAACAACTATATGAAAGAAAATATATGTAATAATCCCAAAAACAGTGGGGAGTGGTTAAAGCCTAAAAATAGTTGAAAGGATCCTGATTTTGATATATTTTAACCTAAGAATAGGGCTCTTTTGTATTGTTTGAGGTGGTTAACAGGTAGAGAAAGAATCTTTAGTTTAATAAGTTTAATTACTGAAGCTTGTAGCAAATACAGCTACTAGAACTAGTAACATTCTACAAACAGCACCAGAGAACAGCAGCCCCATACTCTAAATAAAAAGAGTGAATAGTCCCAGCTCTCCATAACTGAGGAACAAGCTTCAAGCCACCCAGTAAAGAAAGAAAATATGAAACAGAGATGCCAGGTGCTGTTTAACATATTAGAAATATAGCAAAATACGAAAAACAGTCTTTATTTTTAAAAATTCACATTTTTACTGGTTTCAATATCCAGTCTTGAATTACTTCAAGTAAAAAATGCCAGGAAAATCTGACCCATAATTAAGAAAAAGTGAAACACAGATAGATTATGAGTTTACACAGTTTTAAAGCATGATTTACATGATTTAAAGTCATTGGTTTTAACTATGCTCAAAATTATGATGAAAATAATATTTGCAATATATGAAAAGGTAGGAGATAAGAGTACATGTGGGAGCTCTAGAAAAGAAACCAAACAGAAATTGCAGAAATAAAAAATTTAATATTGAGCAAATTTGTAATATTTAAAGAATATTTTAAAAATTTAGTAAGAAATTGGAGAGGAAAGAGGACTTAGTAACCTTGAAGATAGATCAAATGAAGACAAAATGAGGCAATCTGATGAAAGTCTCATACATTTGTAGGACAGTATGAGAGGAATTAGCCTAGGTAAATTTGAAGTCATAGAAGAAATAGATAATTATCTCAATATATAATTCATATAATTTTCCATAATATCTCAAAAATTACAGATATATAGTACATATGTATAATATCCAAAAGTATAAATACCATATAAAAATACTCAAAATATTGCCGAATTTTTCAGACCAAATAGGTTGATTATTTATCAAAATTTGATGATAAATATCATATACATCTAAAAGGCTCAGTGAAGTTCACAAAGAATAACTGAAACAAAATGCACCTAGACCATCATAATCAAACCATTAAAATTTATGGTTTAAAATTAATATAGCCCCCAAAATGGCACATTACTAATGAGGAACAATGTTTCATAAAACTGCTGATATCTTTTCAGAAATAATAATAGGCAGACAAACATGAAACAATGTGCTTAAATTTTAAGGAGGAAAAAAAGTCAATCCCAAGCTCCATATCCATGAAATATTCTTTGAGAATAAAGGAAAACTAAAAATTTTCATGTTAAAAAAATCAGTGTAATTTTTCACCAGGGAGGCTGCAGTATAAAAATTGAAGCCAAAAATGCTAAGCTTTTATCAGGAATAAAGGGAAACAATACTTCATGGTAACTGGAATATTCCAGAAATATGAGAAGAAAATATAAAAGGCAGTGTGTCTATTGAAATTGTGTCATAAAGACCATAAGTTGGAATAGACAAACCTGCAGATTTACCAATCTTTTATGTTCTCTGTGCAGTTAGTATATTATTAATCCTAAACAAATTGTGGAAACTGGAGGATGTATATTACAATTCTAGATCAGCAATAAAAGTTTATTAGCACAAAAATTTCTAACCTATCTCCAAGAGTTTGCAATTAGTACATTTACAGATGAACTCAGGACTTAAATTTCTAAAGATTAATCTACAGAATGAGGCTTAGGGACATTTTGAAAATCATTTTAAACAATTATATCAAAGTGAAGTATAGTAAAAGCTATTAGATGAGTTGAATTTTATTAAGTCCAAAGAAGCAAAAACTACCAGAGGAAAGAGAAAACAAAATATTAGAACATATACTGAATCCAATCATATCAATTATTTTATTCTTGTACAATATATGCTCCAATTAAAGCCATAAATTGTCAGAATATAATTTTAAGCAAGAGGCAATTAATGCTACATGTAAAAGAAGCATTTTAAATATAAAAAATCATATAAGTTAAAAGTAATTTTAAAAAGAAATACCACAAATTACCTATATTAATATCAGATAGAGTCAAATCTAAAACGAATTCTTATTTCCTAGCAGAAATAGAAACATTTTCCAATGAGGAACAAATTCATAGAAAGACAGGAAAAGTACAAAAGTTTATACAGCCTGAAAGAGTATTTCAAATACAATATAATGAAATACAATATAATGAAAAATTAAAAAAACAAATTGTACAATCCTAATTGGAGATTTTGACAATTCTCTTAATAATCACTATAAAAGCTATAAATCATCAAAATTGAGTAATCTATAAATTTCTGTACACTGAATTGTGCTAATGGTATGCTCACTGAGACACTACATGCTCACTTATTAAAAAATCCCCAATACACTTAGAATAATAAAAATTATATCAAATATTTTCTAAACACAGACAAATATAAAACCAAAAAAGAAGATATATGAGACAAATAAAATACTTGGAAATATAATAACATGCTGCTAAATAAAGCATGGATCAAAGAAGTCACAAGTCAAAGTAGAAAATACTCTTCCTGGAATAAAAATGAAAGTATGGCAACTAAGATGTGTGGGTTTTAGCCACAAAATGGATTCAGAAGAAATGTACAACTTTAAATGTCTGAAATGATCTAAATTTCCTTTTTGGAGCTAAAAATTTTAAAAGATGGGCTAATAAGACAAATACTGGTTTCAAGGAGTTTGTGAAGCTACTTCTTGGCCAAAATGTCTCATGGATTTTACCTGCAACAAAAAAGCAGGAATAACAAACTTATAAGAAGGAAAGGTTCATTTCAGATGTCTCAGTTCACAGCTGCTTATCCCTTTCTCTTTGAGCCTGAGGCAGCTCAGTACATCATGGCAGGAACACGTGCCCTGGATAAGTGATTAACCCCAAGGCGGATGAAAAGTAGTATGAGAGAGAAGAAAGGGTAGGGGTTTCAACATCTCTTCCAAGTTCACATTCCCAATGACCTAACTTCCTCCCTCTGTGCCCATGGAATAATGCAAGTCTTTGACATGGGGTCACTGGGAGACATTCCAGTTCCATACTATAGTATCACGAAACAGTGTTTCTTGCACAATTTTCTCCACATCTTTTTAACATAAAGCCTACAAAATCTAAATTTGTGTATTCCATAAGCTATTGTTGATGTAGTTATTTTGAAAATGTGAAAAGTGTGAGTAAAAACAATGGAAGCTAAAAATCACCATAATTTTCCTCTAAGTTGAAAAATAGTTGGTTATTGATGAAAGCCCAAATTAATTAAGAAGCTTTTTATTTAAAATGGGAACTAATGCTCTTTCATTCTTTTTAATTTCATGATTCAAGTATGTAAAATTGTTTTGAAAAAGAACATTTCATAACAAAATAATAAGAGAATAAAGGTAGTGTATTATTATTTTGTTATGAAATTATTTTGTTATGAAGTTTTGTTATGAATATTGTTGTCTACAAAGTAGCTTATTAGAGTACAAGACATAAGCCAAAAAGATTCTTACAAAAAAGAAACAAATCAATAGTGACACAAAGCTGTCTTTTCAAAACACTAAGAAAAACTACTATAAATGAAATAAATTAGCAAATTTAAGATAAAATCAAAATATTAAAACAAATTTAAAATATTAAAATATTTTTGAAAAAACAAAATTTGCAATTTTTGGAGGTACTTGAGCTTTTCCCTACTGTCTCAGATATATATATATATATAGAGAGAGAAATGTATCACGCTTCAGGTAAAGAAAACTAAAGTGATGGTGTTACATTTGTATGGTAACACCCTAAGGTCTTTGCATAGCACCCTAGAGGATGCTGTATGTCACAGAAATTGCTTTAGAGAGGAAATTGAAAATACACATGCAGCACTCTTAATAATCAAGCTTACCCAAGCAGCAATTTACCATACTAGCAAGTAGAAGCTAATGGCCACCACTTTGAGCACCTCTTTTGATTATAGAGGACAAAATGTTATCTCAATAAATTTAATACTAAAATATTTTTTCAGATTTTTCTTTTCCTGAAATATGTGTACATTTTGACAGACTCTATGTATATACAAATATATATAAATATAGTTGTCTGATAATATATACAAATATAAACCTATATGTATCTCTGTCTCTCTCTCTCTCTCTACACATATATGTTATTGTTTAAAACATACTGTGTGGTATAATGGGTATAAAATAAACTCTTTAAAAGAGAAAAAATGTGTATATATATATATATATTTATAAATATGTATGTTTATCTATATATAGTTTCTCATATAAAAGAAACCACAAATATTTGACCTTGTATATCTAACATTTCATTTAACATTATGTTCTCAAGTAGCACCCATGTACCTATGAAGGCCTGAAGCTTAACTTTCTTTATGCCAGTATAGTACTCCATTGTGTATAAATACCACATCACTTTTATCCATTCATCTGTTCATAGACATACACAGTGTTTCAAGATTTAGCTATTATAAATTGTGTTTCTCAAAACAGGTATATGCATGTATCCCTGTATATGATGATTCTTACTCTTTTGGGCAGACATCTAGAAGGAGGATAGCTGGGTAAAATGGAATTTCTCATTTTAAGTAACCATCATTCTGATTTATACAGGAATCATTCTGATTTATATGGAATTGTGCTAATTTACATTCTTATAGGCAATGTAAATGTGTCTCTTTTTGTCCACATCCTGGCTAGCATCTATTATTGGATTTTTTCTCATGATGGTCCTCCTTTCTGGAGTAAGATGGTATCTCTGTGGTTTTAGTTTGTATTTCTCTGATGACCATGATAATGAGTAGCATTTCATGTATTTTGGGCCACTTGTACCTCTAAAATGTGTCTCCTCGTTTCGGTTGCCCATCTTTTGATTGGGTCTTATATTTAGGAGGACTCTAAGTTTTGAGTTCTTAATATAGTCTTCATGTTAGTCCTCTGTTCGTGGAAGAACTGGTAAACTGTTTCCATTCTGTAGATTATCTTTTCCCTCTGTTGTCTCTATTTCCTTCTGCAGTGCAGAAGCTTTCTAATTTGACACTGTACCATTTGTTGAATCTCGGTATTGTACCTGGTACTAACAGCTGGGCGTAAATTTCAGTGAACAAAGTTTTTTCATGATAGTCTATTTTCCATCTTCCAGGGGAAAAAGTAGAAATCTCTTCATGAGCAAAGAGAGCTAAACCCCTAAGAAGAGACAGTGGAGGATGAGGGATGAAAGCTGGGCTTCTCTGGCTGTTTCCCTTCCCTCACAGGCCTGCAGTCAGACCTCAGTGAGACTCAATGGCCTTTACTCGCTCTCTGGAAACACCCATGTCTGCCTGGTGCCAAGGGTTTTAACCAAAGGCCAGGCATAAGCTTGTGACCAGAATCCACTGAAAAAGCAAGAGAATTAATTTCTGAAGAAAAGAAGGAATTTAATACTTTTCCTCATTTTTGAAATTGGAACTTGAATGACTCTTGCTTTCCTTGTTTTAAGACAAAAATCTACTCTTGCTGTGTTGAGAGTTAAGACTCTATACAAGATTGTCCAGCATGTTTGCCAATTTTGTGGTGAGAAACAAGCTATTTTCATTTTGGAACCTATTAATGACTTCTGAAAGATGTTTGAACTAATATACATAATTTTAAAGCCACATAATTTGTATTGCTGAGGTTTAAAAGAATCAAAGAAAGAAAATTATCTCAAGCTGAAAGCTTTAACTACCATGTTTCAACCTGAAGGTATTTTTTAATCAGAAACTCTTAATGGATCTTTGACAATAATGTTAGGAACAAAGTTGCTTTAACTCAGGAGGGTACCAACTAAATGAAAGAGAACACAGCTAATTGCATGGTAATTGCTTTATATACAATACCTGAAATTTGGTATTAGTCATTATGAATGATGACAGATGGGTCATGATGCCTTTGCTCACTTTAGCACTGCAATTGGCAAGCAGAATTCAATTAATTTTCACATTTCCATATGAATGGCCTCATTGATAGCACTTAATAAGCTTTTCATTTTGTCCTATTTTGTAAGTTGTTTACCTCCTGAAAAATGATATATTTGGTAGAGTAATCACTTCAAAAACTGCTCAGAAAATTTTCTGGAAAACATTTCTACTCAAGATTATCCTTGATCTATTGAACTGAAATGTAAGTATGCCATAACAGTACAGCTATTAAAGTGGTTGAATCATGTCATTCCACTAAAATTGTCCTTTTGGTGAATTTCACAATTCTAAATGATCAATAGCCATTTTCTAATGAGTCATTTCCAACAAAGGCATGGATTAGTGTTCTATGGTGGGCTTTAAATACCTCAGTCTGTGGTATTACTCTCTTGCAAAGACAAAGCATAATAAGAGTTATAACTTATAAATAAAAACATTAATAAGTGCAAAAAAGTAATTGCATTTGGAAGGCAATTATATGATTCACCAGGTGTCCTCACAAATATAATATTATTTCTCACAATGAAACTATGAAGCAAATAAGGCAAAGATCATCCCTTCAGTGCGTTACTCATTCTTTTCAGGGAACTATCTGTTTCTTCTAGGTAAGCCGATTGTTAGCACAAAAAGTTGTTAGATCATTTCCTTTTACTGTATACATTTTTGTTGCATTGTTTCCTCTTTCATTTATGATCCATAGATTTTTGTGTCTTCTCCTTTTCATTAGCCAATCTAGCTAAGAGTTTGTCAATTTTGTGGATCTACTATTGTTTTTCCTATTCTCTACTTGGTTTATCACTGCTCTGAGATTTATTATTCTTTCTCCCCTACAAGACTTGGGTTTAGTCTGCTTCTCTTTTTCTGTTTCTACAAGTTTAAAGCCAGGTTGCTGATTTGAGATATTTCTTCTACTTTAATTTATGAATTTACCTTTACAAAATTTTTTGACATTGCTTTCACTGTATCCTCTAAGGTGGAATACATTGTATTTTTACTTTTATTTATTTAAAAGTATTTCTGTTATCTCTTGTGACTTTTTTATTCTAATTCTAAAAATACCTTATTTATATCCACATATCTGTGGACTTTCTAATTTTAATTATGCTATTAATTTTCAGTTTCCTTCAATTGTAATTGGAAGAGATACTTCAGTAGTTTGTCTTCTTTAGTTTTTAAGACCTTTTTTACTTTTTTTTTTTTTTTTGCTATTTTACAAGACAAGTTCTATCTTAGAGAGTGTTTTATGGTCATTTAAGAAAAATACGTATTCTGTCTTTATTGTGTACATATTTCATATTTTTAGGTCCACTTGCTCTATATGTTGTCTATGTCCTCAATATCTCCTTTGACATTGGCTGTTCTATCCAAATGTGGTATTATAGTCTGCTATTATTATGCAGTTGTTTATTACTTCCTTGAATTCTGTCAAGATTTTGAGTTTTAATGCATGAAGATTCATAATTGCCATAACTTTTGTTGAACTGACATTTTATTATTACATGTAATGTTTCTGGGTATTTTTGGTACGTGTTTCTGACTTAAAGTCCGTATTTCTATAGTCACTAATTCTCTCTTTTGGTTAACATTTGGATTAAGTATCTGGTTCTAGCCTTTCATTTTCAGTGGAGAATATGGCATTATGTTGTTAATTCAGAACTTTCTAAAGACAGAAATGTTACAGATAACAGCAGTTCCACTTTATCTGACCAAAAATGACTTCCAGGGTAAGAATAAAAATAATGGGTTCTCACAGACAGAATGCCAAGGCCACTTGGGCAAAAGGCCAAAGAAGAATCTCAGATATAGCCCAGAAAAAGTCATTGATCTCAGTGATGGCCATGCATGAAAGAAAAACGGAGAACTTCTTGAGGTGCTGAAGATGGCATATAGCCTACCTGGATGCTCTTTTAATCCCTTAGATGAGGTGACCAGTGAAGTCACTAATTTCAAGTGGTAACCTCTGCACAAGCACACCTTAGAAGCTGCTCAGCTGTCCAGGTTGGCTGACCAAACTGGATATTGTGGATTTATCAGGCCAGGACCCTTGCTTTGCCTTTGGGACCTTTTAGGCCTGCTAGCCCGAGGAACTGCAAATGCAATGACCTCCATGCTTGCTCATTGCTAGTCCCACCATTGGGTGCACCAGGATCTCAGATTTTGAACATAGCAGTTACGTGAGACTTCTGTTAAACATACATCATTTAAATGCCAACTCCTTGCTTATTTTGTGACCATTATGTCACATGACACTGTAGCATGAACTGTCCATTCTCATTTGGATGCTCAAAAACTCTACCAATAAAATTAGAAAAGCTCCAGAGACCTCAAGGATCCAATGGAAATGGTACATTCAAGATTGTTTCCATTTGAGATGCTAAGGTACTAATGGGCTTCATGAACGAATGACCAACACAGTGGGAGGTACACTATAGAGGACACTTAGTCTCTACCACCTGGAGCCTAAGATTAAGAGGCACATCAAATAAAGCAGATGAGTTCCATTGGTTTGCATCTTCAATCTGGCTACTAGATGGCCATTTTTCTTGTTAAAATTAAAGACAGGCATTCTGTCCAATGAGCTAAAATATAGGCAAGAGTGATGGCCATGCAAATTGATCCTGCTACTATATTTCCATATTTTACTACATTTTCATCAGTTCATGAATCATTGCCAACATCCTAGGCTTTTAGTCAGAAGATGATAACTAAGAGACCATACTATTAAAAGATTCCCAAAATGAGATTGAAGGCTATGAAAATAGCTTGATACCTAAAAGAGACAAATATGTATTATTCATCTGGACACTGAGACTACCTTAGATATTTCTGTGAAGAAATCATAACATCTTCTTGGATACACATATGATTCCACTGTGAGCAAAGAACATGCTTTACTGTCACCAAAACACAAAAGATATCCATGTACTAGTCGGTGGTAACTATGAATATTATTTTATACAGGAAAAATGTGTCTTTGCATATTTGATTTTATCAGGTATCTTCGTATAGGGCTGTGGTGGTGAATTTACAGCATGCATGCTGCAGTGGGCTGTTGTTACCACTGAGATCTCTAAATGGTTTCCCATCACTGCTTGTATCAGCCAGTGTTTACTAGAGAAACCAATATAACAAAACATACACAAATACACATGAATTTACAATGCTGACTTACCATAGTCACCCACAGAGTCAGATGAGGAAGAGTGCAGAGGGTGTCTGCACACTGGAGACTGAAGGACTCATTCAAAGGTCTGGCACTCACTGCAGTGACCCATACTAGTCCATATTGGGAGGCTGATGGGTCTGTGACCTCTTAGGCCTGCTAGCCCGAGGAACTGCAATTACCATGACCTCCATGCTTGCTCATTTCTAGTCCCACCACTGGGTGCACCAGGAGATGACATCGAAGAGAAGGCAAAGACTAGAGCTCCTTCTAAGAAGCAGATTGATCTTTCTTCATTTCTCCTTTATATCATTCAGATGATAAGCCACCCTATGTTGGGTCTTTCACACCCTGGGGTGTGGAATTGCTGAGCTGATTTAGTTGAACTTCTCTTACTCAAGTTGACATGGTCAAAAAACCTTCCCACTGCTATCAGGAATATATTCTGAACTACGCAGACATGTCCTAAATGAAATCACATGGATCTTTATAAAAGCAAGGCAGACAGAGGTTCTACACACACATAGAGGAAAAGACAGTAAGCAGACAAAAACAAAAGACTTGAAAGCTGAAGTGATGCAGCAATCTGCCAAGAAATGCCAACAGCCACCAAAACCTGACACAGACAAGGACACTCCTTCCTGGAACTCTGTGGGGAGCACCGCTCTGTAGACATCTTGACTGGGGTCCAGAAAATCTGAATTCAGTCTTCTGTTCTCCAGAACTATGAGAAAAATAATTGCAATGTTTGAAGCCATCAATTTTGTAATAACTTGTTACCACAATTATAAGAAACAAATTCAATAGCATTTTTATTTATTTATTTTTTTACAATAGCACTTTTAAATGGACAAGGGAATATGAAGAGGACAAAGAGAGACACATCTAGGAACAATTCCCATTGTGCTCCAGTAATCAGGAATAAGGTAAAGAAGGAAAAAATTATAGAAGAAACCCAAGAGAAACCTTAGATTTGAAAAATGAAGAGACACAGTATAAAAGAAAACAAAATATTTCAAGAAGCGGGCAGTGATCAAATGTGTAGCATCTGTTGAAATCTCAGTGTGTGTTATAATGAAGCGTAATCTCCGACTATTTCTTAAAGGTGCATTTCAGAGTGGCAATGGAAATGGGAGCCAGGAGTGACAAGATGAATTAGATGTAACGAGGTCAATATGGCAACAGAAGATGACAAGAAATGACCAACAAAAGGGAAAAGAAATGTATGGAGCTGGAAACTTGCTGCTTTTGTTTCATTTTCCAGAATAATGCTCCTTAGCCAATTTAGGTAGAAATTAGGGGATTTTTTGTTTTTGTTTTAAAAGAAAAAAACAATGATTCAGAATTTTGAAACAACATGATAGGATATTAGCAATGCTTAATATATTTCATATTATCTTCAAAGTAGTTGCTCAGATTACAAGATGTAAGCAAAAAAATGATCAAACAATGAAAGAACAAACCATTCTTTTTAATGAACAGAGATTAGTAGCATGTATGTATGATATATATCATGTCTATTTCTATATCTATCTATATCTATATATCTTTTCCCCTCTTTCTTTTCTCCTTTCCCTCATCTCAGTTCTTTCATTTTCAATAGTTTCTTTCCCTTTCACTTTCACAATATCTATTGTACATTTTGGAACTTATTTATTCTTTCAGGTTTTATAGGGAGAAAATATGATGTTTACACATGCGAGTCTGATTTATTTCACTTATGAGTATGGTCTCAAGTTGCATTCATTTACCTATAAAAGCCTCAAGTTTGTCCTTTACAGCTGAGCAGAGCTTCATTATATAAAAAGACCACTTTTTTTATCCATTCCATGACTGATGGGCATTTGGGTTGCTTCCAAAATTTATCTATCACAAACTGTGCTGCTACAAGCTTGCGTGCACATATATTGCTGTGGTATGATGTTTTAAATTCTTCTGGGAAAATATCCAGAAGAGGAATAGCAGGGTTGAGTGGGACCTTCAAATCTAGTTTTCTGACAAGTCTCCACATTGATTTCCACAGAGATTGTCCCAGTCTGCACTCTCACCAACAGTGGAAAAGGGTTTCTTTTTCCCCAAAGCCCCACCAGCATTTATCATTGGCTGATTTCTTGATGACAGCCATTCTTTCAGAAGTGAGATGGAATCTCAGTACTGTTTAAATGTAAATTTCTCAAATATCTACTGATGTCGAACATTTTTTCACATACTTGTTTGCCATTTATATCTCTTCATTTGAGAAGTACATGTTCTTCTCAGATGCCCATTTTTAGAATGTGTCATTGAGTTTGGTGGGCCTGATATTTCTCAGTTCTTCATATGATCTATACATAAGCCCTTTGTCAGAGGGACAATTGGCTAAAATTTTTTCCCATCATGTGGGTTGCCTTTTTACCCTGCTGGTGATTTATTTTGATGTACAAAACTTTTTATAAAATGTGATCTCAGCTGGGGATTTAGTTGAGTGGCATAAGTGCCTGCCTGGCAAGCATGAGGTCGTGAGTTCCATCCCTGGTACCAAATAAATAAATAAATAAATAAATAAAATGTGATCCCACTTGTTGATTCTTTCAAGTACTTGTGCAATTTGGGTTTTGTTCATGAATTCTCTGCCTACTCCTATGTCTTTAAGATTTCTACCTACCTTGTCTTCCAGTAGATTTAGTGTTTCTGGTTTAATATTTAGATCTCTAACCCATTTAGACTTTAGTTTAGTGCATGGTGATAGACATGGGTCCAGTTTTAGTGTCCAGCATGCGGAAAGCCATCAGCACGATTTATTAAACAGGCTTTCTTCCAGGGAACATATTTAACCCCTTTGTCAAAGATAAGGTGGCTAGAAGAGGAAACAACGTTTCCTGAGATTCACGCCATGTTGGAACTTAGGGCGCTGAGCAACCCAGCAAGCAGCCTGACCTGGTAAGTGGCTGCGGTCTGGCAAGCCGAGGCCACCCCAGGTCAAGAAGCAAGAAGCAACAGCATTTCCTGAGATCTGCGCCATGTTGGAACTTAGGATGCTGAGCAACCCAGCAAGCAGCCTGCCGCCCTGGTAAGTGGCTGTGGTCTGGCAAGCCACGGCCACCCCAGGGCAAGAAACAAGAAGCAAGAAGAAACAGCGTTTCCTGAGATCCACACCATGTTGGAATTTAGGGCACTAAGCAAACCAGCAACCAGCCTGATGCCTACCAGGGCGCAGGCTTAGAATCAAACATACCATATCCCCCCACCCTGTTAGCAAGTGGGATCCAGGGATCTTGGCATCTCTTGGGAGCTTGAAGGTATGTAATGCAGGGAGTGGGGGGAATTTCCTTCAACTATCTCTTTGAAGGCAGATATTTTTATCGCCGTTTTGCCTTGTCCTGATTAATGGTGTTGCTCTATTCAATATTCTGTTTTGATACATTCCATAATATTGTGTATTTCTTTTGATTTTTCTATACCTGATTGAAAGAACAACTATTGTGAAGACAATGATATATACAGTGGTGCCTATTACTGTTGCCCAGTGACCTGCTGTGATGTTCTGTACCAGTTTCACTACACTGTCTCAACTGGCTTTATTCTATCCTGTTTTGTTGTATATTACTACCTCCAAGTTAATAAAAAATTAAATAAAAAAAAACAATAGAACATGAGAAAACAAGGTAACAAAATACCTCCAAAAACTCCCAACTCCACCAAAGCAGATCCATGTGACATGGATGAGGTGAAACTCAAAAACAATACAACAGAATTATATAAGGTGATTAAAAAGGAAATAACAACAACAAAACAGATCAATAAGATACTGAGCAAGCTGAAACATGATATAACTAAACAGATAATGGACTTAAAAAGCAAAAGGAGGAAAAGAAAGTGCTCTAAAGAATATAACTGCATGTATGTTTAAGTATGTAGGATTGATAACCGTATTACTAAGATTTTTTGGATTGTTGAACAGAACTGTTTGCAGCCTCACTGTTTGAATGTCCACTTTGTATGCCTTAATTTTGTAACATGAGCAACTATTTCTAAGAAGACAGTATGTAATTTATCAACTAGTGATTTCTTACTTTTTTTTTACATTCTGTATTATTTCTACCCTTTTTTCTGTTTTGCTTTTTTGCTCTTTAAATAAAATTTTAAAAATTAAAAAAAATTTTTAAAAAGGTGATTAAGTGTCTTGGTAGTTGTTTCTGAATATTCTTATCTGTTCTACCTATCCTCAGGTCTTTTTTTTTTTTGCCATTACCATGTTGATTTTATTGCAATAGTTTTGTAGTATAATTTCAAGTCAAGGATTGTGATGCCTTGCCTTTGTTGAGCAAGGTACTTTTGCTATTCTAGGTCTCTTCTGTTTCCAAATGAATGTTAGAAATGTTTTCTTTAGATCTATGAGGTATGCTAAAGGTATTTTGATCAAGATTGCATTAAATTTGTATAAAAGTTTTGGAATATGGCCATTTTCACAATGTTGGTTCTTCTTATCCATGAGCAAGGGATATCTTTCCATTTTCTGATACCTTCTTCAATTTTTTTACAGTGCTGTAATTTTCAATGTATAAATCTTTTTTTATTTTAAAGAGAATAAAACAAAAGAGGGCAGAACAAAGCAGATCAAAACAACACAATCAACACAGCACTTTACAATAAGACAACCAGACATTAACAGTAGCTATCAAAATATCTCTTTCTCTGCTATAGTTAAGCATAGTTTCAAATACAATAATAACAAACATTGCAAAATAGTATAAAACCATTCAAAAGAATGAAAGAATTACAGGGCATTCTGAACCGAATAACAAAGAATGATCAATGGCTACTATAATATCTTATTTTCAATAAAAAATCTGTATATACTATCACATATATTAAAATCCCTGTAAGACACAATATGATAGAACTGATGGTAATAGAATAGAAGCATAATAGGACTACAAAGCAAGACAATATTAAATAGCAATGGTTGCTATAATGTTTTGTTTTCTTCAAAACAGTTGTTCATACAATCACACACAATAAAGTCAAACAAAAAAGAATAAAACCATTCCAACTGATAAATGAAAACATTGAAAGGCTTCAAAGCAATGAAATGGGGAATCACGATTACCATAAAATCTTATATACTCTTACCAACTCTCATACTAGGGAGACTATACGGTATTTACACGTGTGAGTTTGGTTTATTTCGCTTATGAATATGGTCTCAAGTTGTGTCCATTTATTTATAAATACCTCAATGTGATCATTCTTTATAGCTGAGTAGTACTCCATTGTATAAAAATACCAAAACGTTTTTATCCATTCCTCAGTTGATGGGCACTTAGGTTGTTTCCAGGATCTGGCTATTACAAATTGTGCTGCTATAAACATGGTTGCACATATATCACTGTGGTATGATATTTTCAGTTCTTCTGGGAATATGCCTAGAAGTGGAATAGCTGGGTCAAATGGGACTTTCAAACCCAGCATTTTGAGGAATCTCCAGACTGACCTCCACAGTGGTTGCACCAGTTTACACTCCCACCAGCAGTGCAGAAGAGTTCCCTTTTCCCCACAGCCTCTCCAGCATTTGTTGTTGGTAGTTTTTTTTTTTAATCCTGACCATTCTTTCTGGGGTGAGATGGAATCTCAGTGTGGTTTTAATTTTCATTTCTCTCATGAATAATGATGATGAAGATTTTTTTCATGTATTTATTTGCCATTCATATTTCTTCATCTGAGAACTGTGTATTCATTTCCGATGCCCATTTTTGGATTGGGTCTTTGATTCAATGTATAAATCTTTTACATCTTTTGTTAGATTTATTCTTAAGTGTTTCATTTTGGGGCTGCTATTTTGAAGGGTGTGGATTTCTTAATTTCACTCTCTGTGAGCTTGTTGTTTGTATACAGGATGGCTATTGATTTTTGAGTGCTGACTTTGTGTCTAGCTATGCTACTGATTTTACTGATTAATTCTGGAAGTTTTTGGTGGAGTTTTTGGGGCCTTCCATGCATAGCATCATTTCACCTGCAAATAATGATAGTTCAACTTCTTCCTTTCTTATCATTACTCCTTTTATTCCTCTTTGTCATTAGAGAGAAATTAGCAATTATGCTCTAGTAATGTTTCCATAAATATACTGAATTGGAGTGGTAATAGTATACATCCTTGTCTTATTCCTGCTTTTAGAGTGAAAGCTTTCAGGTTTTGTATATTTAATATGATGCTAACTGTTGGTTTGTCATAGATGGCTTTTATCAGATTGAGGTAAATGCCATCTATTCTGATATTCAGTAAATTTTTTATCATGAATGAGTGTTGGACTTTATCAAACTATTTTTCTGCATCTATTGAGATGATCATGTGATTTTTGTCTTTGGCTCTGTTGATATGATATATTATGTTTATTGATTTTTGTATGTTGAACTATCCCTGCATCCCTGGGATAAATCCCAGTTGGTCATGATGTATAATCTTCTTAATGATTTGCTGCATTCTGTTTGCTGGTATTTTATTAGAGATTTTTACTTCTATGTTCATTAGGAAGACTTGCCTATAGTGCTATTTTTTGGTTGGGACTTTCTCTGACTTTTTGGTATCAGAGTAATACTTACCTCCAGAAACGAGTTAGGGAGAATTGCTTTCCTTTCAATTTCATTAGAGTCTGAGAATATTAACATTAAATTTCTTTTTGTGAGTTAAGTGTTTTTCTTGCATACAGAATATTGCTGCATATTGTTTCTTGATCCATTCTGTGAGTCTGTTTCTTTTAATTGGTGTTTTGAGTCCATTTACATTGATGGTAACAACTCATATGTATTGGCTTATCTCTGTCATGTTGTCTTCCTGCTGTTGGTTCCATGCTTATCCCCTCTGTTTAATTGCTTGTCCTACATGGTTTCTTTCTGTTGTTGATCTTGGAATTGTTGTCATTTTTGTCTCTTCTAGAATTTCTTTCAGTACCTTGTGTGGTGTTGGTGATCATTAATTTCTTCCATGGCTCTTTGTAGTGGAAATATCTATTTACCCATCAATTTTGAAAGATATTATTACAGGGTATATCAATCTGGGTCAAAAGTTGCTTTCCTTCAGGACTTGAAATACTTCACTCCAAGTTCCTCTGGCCTTGAGAGTTTGTGTTGAGAAGTCTGCCATGATTCTAATGAGTTTTCCTTTATAGGTGATCTGTTTCTTTTCTCTAACAGGTTTTAATATTCTTTTCTTGGGTTGAACTTCTGGAATCTTGATTATTAAATGTCTGAGTGTAAATTTACTTTGGTTTTAGCTAATTTGGGATCTATATGCTTCACTTATCTGTATGTTGGTTTCTTTTCCTATGCTTAGAAAATTTTTTGCTCTTACTTCTGCAAATAGTTGTTTTATGTTGCTTGTGTTGTCTCCTGATTTTTCATTGACACCAATTATTCTTTATATGATTTTTCTTTGCAGCATCTTGTAGCTGCTGAATTGTTGTTTCCTGATATTTTGTTATTTTTAAGAGATCTTTCCTTTCATGATCCCTGGCCATGATCTTGTCTTCAAGATCTGAAAGTCTGTCTTAAGTTTTGTTCAAGTGGTTTTGTCAGCTTTCAGTGAATTCTTTGATATCCTGGACTTCTGCTTGCATATGTTTCATGAATTCTATTTCTTTCCTGTACTGATCGTTCAACATTTCCATCCACTTTCTATCATCATCTACTTTGCTTTGTACCTCTGCTCTAAATTTGCTGAGCATTTCCTTTAAAAATGTTGACATCTCTTTTATAACCTGAGAAATTATTTTTGATCTGATTTGCTCTATAGCCTCATAGATTTGTTTCTTTAGTTTGGCTGCTATCATTTCAGAAATTTCAGATAATGTCTCCATTTTCTTCTGTGTCGGTGTCTCCTGGACATGTTCTGCATGGGCTGGGTGTCTAAGATTGCATGTTGCTTCTTCATCATATCATTTTCTATTTCAAAAAACTGTATTTTGTTTTCTGTGCTGATCCTTGTGAGTTTTTGTAGTCAGTAGCTATATCACTGTAGTGAAGGCCTCTCTAGGAAAAGTCTGTTCTTCAGGGATGTTTTTGTCAAGTTATTGATTCTTCCCAAGCTGGTTGCCAGTCTTGCAAAGTCCTCCATCATCTGTTGGCTCATAGTATATTGTTACTTCAGAGTTTTTTTTTCTTTTTTAAAAAATTTTATTTTAAAGAGAATAAAACAAAAGCAGACAGAACACAGCATATCAGAATGGAACAATGTAAACAACACAGCACTTCACAACAAGACAACAGGATATTAACAGTATCTACCATAATGTTTCCTTCTTTGAAATAGTTTGCTGTTTCACACACAATAATATCAAACATAACAAAACAGTGTAAAGCCATTCAAGAGAATGAAAGTATTACACGGCATTCTGAGCCAAATGTCAGAAAATGAACAATGGTTACTATAATGTCTCATTTTACACAAAAAATTTGTTTATACTATCACACATATTAAAATCCAATAAGACACAATGTATAGAACCAATAGTAAAGAAGAACAAAAGCATGGTAGGACTTCAAAGCAAGATGATATTAAATCAACAATGGCTGCCATAATGTTTTGTTTTCTTCAAAATAGCTGTTCATACCATCACACATAATAAAATCAAACAAAACAGAATAAAACCATTCCAACTGATGAATGAAAACATTAAAAGGCTTTAAAGCTATGTAATGGGGAATCATGATAACCCTAAAATCTTATGTACTCTTACCATTTCTTATAATAGGGAGACTATATGGTGTTTATACATGTGGGTTTGGTTTATTTCACTTATGAGTATGGTCTCAAGTTGCATCCATTTATTTATACTTCAGAGTTTTCACACCAGTAGTCTCCCCCTGTTCATCTAGTGTGCCTTAATTGGTACTGTGTTGACTTCTGTGTCACTGGCACTTCTTCTGGTCTCTGGTCCTTTCCAGTTTGCCTCACTCCTGGCAGTAAGAAGTGGAGGGGCTGCCCTCAACTTTCACCCTTTACCTGGGTTCCCGTCATGGTGGAGTCACAATCAAAGTGGCCACCTGCCTCGGGCACCCTTCACCTTGGCTCCCGTAATAGTGGAGACCTGAAATTAGTTTTAAAGAAGATTTGATGGTTTAAAAACACAAGAATCAAGAGATGGATGGAATGGTTAGAGGAGTAAGGGAAAGGGAAAAAAGAATGAATAAAAAAAAACAGATTTTGGCCAAACCCCCAGTGGTGTTTGTAACAGAAGAGAGTGGGTATTTCTATAGATCTAAAGATTACTGAAGACTGCAATAAAGAACGTCTTTAAATGAGAAAAAGGAGTACAGGCATGAGAAGGATACATAATTCACTACTAGATAACATGCCATGAGCGCCAACAGATTTTCAAAGACATGAGCACAGTTGCTTTAAAGGAACTTTGAGAATTATAGAAATGTGTATGTCACTCAACAGGGTCCAAGGAGGTTAGTGAAACTTGGATGAGGAATGAAACCCACCCTAAACATAGAAGGTTTAAAGGTTCACTGACTTTCATAGCAGAAAAAAGAATTTTCAGGACTACTGTGTAAGAGGCATGGGAAGGGTTTTATTAGGCAGAAATTAAATGATACTCCAAGAAATGACAGTGTGGGCCCGCAAGAGCCAGAGACTCCTTATAAACCAGAGATGGGTGTATTTATAGGATCCTGAAGGTGTTTTCATAATGGATGATCTAGTGTCTGTATTCTTACTGTCTGTCAGCTTATCCATCTGACAAGCTATGTGGGCATGCAGCCCATTTGTATGTGTTGGAAGCTGAGATCTACTACCCACTTACAGTGCATTGCAGCTTCCTTGATGATAGAAGGAGAGCAATTTACAGGTGAAAAACACAGGGCAATTTATAGGCTTGCGGTGTGCTTAAATTCTTTAGGATTTTTTTAGTGAGTTTCCTGGAAGGGAAAAAGGCTTGTGTCCTGAAGATGCATTTTTTCTTAAAAATCACATTTTTGCATTTTTTCATAGAAATCACAATCTCCTTTATGCCTATTTATTTTTTTATTTCTTTTCTCTTATTTCAGTTAAACTAGATAACTCTAAGATGCCTTTCAAACCCAAAATTTTGTCACTTTATGAATATCCACACTTAAAGGAATAGTGACATTCTTAAGGATAAGAAGTATTTTAGTGCTACTATTTATTTCCAATATGAACATTTCAAACCATTAAGCTACTCTGAGATTCATGTTTTCCACTTAAATATTTTTTCATACTTTTCCCCATATTTATGTGATATTAATGAATTTGTTTCTGGTAACTGTACCCATCATAAATAATCTTTACTTATCTTTCATCTTTCTAATAGCACTTTGCATCCTTCCTCTCTTCCTTCCCTCTTTTTTATCTTTCTTCCTTCCTTCCTTCTTTCTTTCCTTCTCATTCTTTCTACTCTTTCTCTCCCTCCCTCCCTTCCCTTCTCTTAGAGCCTCTATTTTCTGTAGATAAAATAGCAATAATGATAGAACTGCTGTCATAAAATTATCTTGAGAATTAAATTACACATCTCCCATAAAGCTCAAGATGTAGAATGTTAGTAATTAGTTATAATTATTCTGACTGTTAAAAGACAATAGATTATCCTTCTTTAGGCCTTCAGTTCACATAACTGTGCTGCTTGGAGACTTTCTAATCTCTTCTAAGTTCATAGCAATGGTAAAAACTTGAGAATGTTTTATATCTGGGGATATTAAAGGTTATGGAAAATTTAAAATACAGAAAAAAGTCTTTCAATATCTGTCACATTCTAAGCTACATTTAAAACAAGTTAGAGGCATGTGATGATAAATTTTTGGTTTGCAAAGAAATTACCAGCACATAAGTGTTCAGGGATTTAATAATGGCTCTTCAAACCTTCAGCACTAAAACTTTACATGTGTATTTATTTTTGACACTTCAGTCATAGACAAACTCATGATTTTTGCTTTTTCAATCTTCTATTAGATGTTTCAAATTTCTGTTCTTTTGGTAATTTTTCATCAATCTTCCCTCAATTTATTTAATTTAAAACCTTGTGTGCCTTGGCTTTTACCTTTTGTTACTTCAAACTTCTGCTTCATTTTTCCTGGCCTCTGTAATGGGGATTTGCTATATAAGCTTGCACTTATTATGATGTAATGATAATAAAAATAAGAATTTAAGCCACATAGCTAATAGTAATTGATTTAAATGGAAACATATGTAAATATTTCACTTATATTTTGCCAAAGATAAATACCTTTATTTCAAATTATAGCACACAAGTAAGTACCTCTGTCACTCTGTTGTCATGCTCCTGGGACCCTTGAGGACAACTTTTTAGAAACACAGTTAATTTTTTTGTAAATGATATCTAGAGGTAAGAGTAACTTTCATTAAACCATTAAATTTTTCAAAATAAGTAAAAGTCATCTACTTACTTACAACCCTGTTTACCATACTTTTACAAAAGTAAAAATGATTTTTTGATGGATGAAAAATCTCAGTTTTTCCATAGTAAGTAAAAAGTCCATAATCAAATATTATATTTAGGTAGCTACAAACTATCACACTTTTTGCTTAGAAATTTTTCACAGACTTTTAGTTATAGTTATTATGTCAGAAGTTGTTATACTCTTATAAATAATATTTTCAAAGCACAATGACATTATTCTTTGATTAAAACTGTTCCCATAAACTACTAATGCATGCTCAACTGCTTAACACTGACCATGTATTACTATAATGAAATCAACAACAGTAACTGTCATTTACCTTTACCTACTCTGTGGCAAGCACTGTCTAAGTAATTTGCATCTCTTGTTAACTTTTGCAAGATAAATATTATTGCTTCCATTTAGTATATAAAGAAACTAAGAGCTTGAAATTTAGCAAAGTCACAAAATTTAAACCTGTTTATTCATCGTGATAAGAGGATTTTTTTGTCACTGAGTTTTGTAAATATTATTTATTATTTTTTCCTTTTAAAGAGAGTAAAACCAAACAAAATAAAACACAATAAAGCCAATCAGAACAGAAAAATGAAAATGTCACAGGATTTCAAAACAATATAACAGAAAATCAACAATGGTTACCATAATGCCTCTTTTTATCTTCAGAATAGATGCCCATACCATCAGACATAATAAAATCAAACAAAACATGACAGAATAAAACCAAACCAAACAATGAAAATGACAGGAGCTCAAAATAAGGTAGTAGGAAATTAACAATAGCTACCACCTTCCCTTTTCAGACATTTCCTTGGATTTTGTTTGATTTTGTCTTATTTTAAGGTGCTGCACATGGACCCCAGGACCTTGCGAATGCTAGGGAAGTGCTTTACCATGAGATGAACTCCTGGTCCCCACTTACAGTTTTTAAGGCTGTTACTGGAATACACTATATTGACTTTGAACTGTACAATATTTTTTTATTTAGTAATATTTACTAAATTCCACATTTAAGACATGGTTCTAATGTTGAGAATCAAGAAATCAGTGTCTTTACTTAAATGATCACTAGAACACGTAAAAAGAAACAAGCTGATATACAGATGCTGTTGATAGCTGGAGTTATTTAACAATAATAAATAAGGTCACAAAGACAAGCATTCACTAAACAAGGCAATGAAAATTAACCAAAAGGAAGTAAACAGCTAATAGATTTTAAGAAATGGTTGAGCAATAATGGCAATATATATTCAGGTTGAGGAGAACTTCAACAGAACTAGGATATGGAAAGTGAGTGTAGGCCAGATGATCAAAAATAAAGAATATTAGAATCTTAATTCTAAATTAGAAGATAAGGGCAACTAAAGAAAAATATCAGGACATTTTTGTTTGAAAATGCAGCTTTAAAAGAAATGCAGAAACACAAAAAATAAAAAAACTAAATAAACTAACGAGACTGTAGCAAATAAGGCAAGATGATGGTAAAGGTCATCCTAAGAGAAGAAACATGACTGAGTTGGTAAACTCTTGATTTAGCAAACTTCTGCACTGTAATGTTGGCCAGGTTGAAACTGAAGGTTTGCAAGGTTGAGGCCACTTAATAAACACAAAAAGACCCTGCCTCAAAATTAAAAAGGTTCAGATGGGGAGTGGAAGCACTTGGCATTAGAGTTTTTGCCAGCATACTCCAGGGGCTCGATTTAATCCTCAGTAATGCAAAAACAAGCAAATGAACAAAAGCCCTACAAGAATTACCACAGCAAAATAAAAACCATAAACATGTAAACATGAAACAGACCTTGGCAATTATCTGGTCCAGTTCAAATAAAATACAAATACTAACACGGAGACCATGGTTTATTAAATGAGTTTTTCAAGTCTATGGAGTTCTTTGAGCTATAAGATGGTACCAAAGTTTCCCAAATTCTGTTCTAGCAGGTTCTAGCACTAAGACAGCAAGATTTTTCCAAAGCCACCTTAAAAGCCTGTTCTAATTACATCTGCTAACACTGGCCCAGATTTCTAGATACTGTCATTGTATGCGTTGGAATGAAACACAAAACCCAAATCAGAGTGACTCAAATAAAACAGAAAAAGAGCAAAGGCAAGGTAGTAGTTTCCTTTTAATCTGTCAAGATAGGTATTGCTTACCTCGCCTGTTTACATTCAACTGGCTTTTTGCCATACCTAACTACATGGAAATCTGGGAAATGTAGTCTTTAGCAGAACAACTCTATGTCCACTGTTCACTGATAATACAGTGGGAAAAGGAAACATGAGTTTTCAGGATTTATAACTACTGTGGTTTAGAGCTAAGATGTTCCCCAGAATCTCATGTGTTTAAATCTAGGGCTTTGGAAGGCAGTTTGATCATGGGGATGCCATGCTCATTAATGGACTAATGTACTGATTAATTAATAGCTGAATATTCTTCTGGTTTTAAGAGATGAGTCACTAGGGGCATGAGCTGAAAGGATGCATTCTTATCTCACACTCATTTTCTCTCTTTCTGCTTCCTGGCTGCCAAGTGTTGAAAAGCTTTCCTCCATCACATTCTTTGGCTTTGCCATTTCTGCCTTGGAGCCAGGTGACCATGAACTGACTGCTCTGAAACCGTGAGACAAATAAACCTCTCTTCCTTCAACTGCTCAAGTGTTGCATGAGCAGAAGGATGACAGGCATAATGGGATAAGAAATAAAAAAGATGTTTAGGTTGAAATGATCCCTATAAGACCTGCTATTATGTACCTCCATGACTCTGGCCATTACTATCATCAATGCTTACCATCTTACACTTTTTCTAGGTTTCTTAAACCTGAGAGAAATCTTTTTTTATATATTTTTCAAAAAATTCTTCAGGGTGACATATCTCTTGACTTTTAGCAATGATTGATTTGGTAGACCAAACAGTTTTCTTAAAACAACATGTGAATCAGTGATAAATTGTCAACAATAAAACCATATTTAGCCCATCACCTTCTCATATTGCATTTTGTTGTTAGTATCCGTTTTGGACATTTGTTCACGTTTAGTCTCAAAAATCAATGGTTTTGTTCTTGGAAATATAAATTTTGATAATGTCATCTTTGATTTTTGTTAATCTTTGTTCTTCTGAGACACTTAGATCAGGTCCTTGGAATCTCGAGGCTGCATCCTTTGCAACCAGTTACTAAATCATTATTAGTCTCAGTTTTTGGGCCCAAAATGCAGGGGTGAGAACTGCCACATTTCACATATAGCCGGAACAAAGTCAGTGAAGTACCAAAGAGAATTGGCTTTCAATATATATTAGCTTTATCTTGAATTGCTAATCTCAGTTATGAAGCAAAAATAGGTATATGCATCTTTTGAGAAAAGTAATTTTTTAAATAATTAGAAAATCCAGTGGATTCATAAAAATCCATTCTGGCTTTAATGTTTTGTTTTGTGTACACTGAAATAAGAAAATAGAATATGACTGCATTTATTGATAATTTTACTATTAATATTAATAACAAAGCTAGGATTAATTTAGCACTAAAAGGATATACTCTGAAGTACTTCAATCTCATGTATATAAATTATGATTGATCATAAAAACTAAATGTACAAGACATTTTACAAATGAATTGTATCTAACTTATCTTATATTTTAAAAAGCCTGTTACATAAACTACTTGACATAAAATCTCCATTTTATTAAAATGAGAAAAATTAACCTCAGAGGAATAATCTGACTTTAATAAATATATTTATTAGAAAGCAGATTTTGGATTCTAATCTGGGCATTTTGATTTGAAATAGTACTAAATTTCTTTTGACTGCTTCTTGTAAATTTCAGTTGTACTAGATAGTATTTGAGTCTTTTTGATCTGTAAGAATAATTAATTTGTTTTCCCCGTACTATTTTCTCTATTGACACTTGCAAGACCCAACTTGAGCTGTAGAAAGATCAGCTGTTCTGAGAAACCAGTTCAGTGTCCCTACCTGCCCAGTTTCTTTTCCTTGATTTCAGCAGTTTACAGCACTCCTGTGCCTCTGGCCCTAGAGTTGTGTAAGTTCTATAGTGGGATATGTACTTATTAAGTCGCTCTCGTAATTTCGCTTGGCTCTGACATTTCTGTTGAGTCTCCAAAGTCCTGTTCTCACACTTCTTGACTTGTTCTTACGTCCTTGTGCCTTCTGCTGCAGTTCTCAGAAATTATAATAGAATATATTCCTGTTGATACAAATAACCAAAATTGACATTCACTGCCACATGAAACTGGATTAGGATGGCTGGAAGCTTAATTATCAACTTTACTGCTTTGGGAGCTTTCTAGGGGACGAGCACCGTATACTTCTTGGTATATCTAGATGGGTCATGAAAGCATCACCTTGGCGTCTATGTCTGATACCTGGACCCCTCCTCTTTAGAATTACTCTGCTGCTCTGCCTTCTGGCCTGAAATGAGTAGCCTTACTCTGCCAAGCCCATCCACAATGAAGTGCCTGATGCTAGCAAACCATGGAGTGAAACTCATGAGAACTTGAATTAAATAAACCATTTCCTTGATGTGTGGGTGTCAAATATTTGATCCCAGAAATAGGAAAACTAGACAGTAGAATTTTTTATCTATTGAATTATTAAATCAAAATGTTTAATGCTAATCACACACACAGATGCACACATACATCTTTGCCGCACCTCATTTCAACAGTGTCAGTGTAAACTGAGAATTTAATATTCTCATATTATTCTTGTATTCTCACTACTTTTAATTGTTCCTCTTGTATAACCTGATCAAACACCAAGAAGAGGTCTGTTCTTCATGAAATTCCACAGCATATTAAAAAGAATGTTTATAAGAGAATTCAATCTAAAGAATTTTACAAACTTGCTTTCAGTCACTGAAAACTGATTGTAAGACCATGGATATAGTTCACTATGTAAATGATTTTAGAATATGTGGTATTAAAATTAGATCAAGCTCCTAGCACTGTTTAATTTACATATTTAAGCCAAAATAGGTATATTTAAAATATGACTAGAAAAGAGTCTAGATTTTTCATTCTTTATGGCAAAATGTGAAGATCTTCATTTAGGAGAACTTTATTAGTACTTTGCATTGCCCATACCCTCTCTTTATCACTTCCTTGAGGGAAGTTTACACCAGGCACAAGTTATCATCCATTTGATGAAATCTGATTAACAACTGAGGATCGAAACCCATATTCTGAATTCAACATTAAGGAATTTTTTATTTTTATGCTATTCTAATATTTGAGAGTAAATGAACCAAGTTTTCATTTCTCATGAATAATCCACTCATATTACAGCTATTTGGAGCAATGTATCATGAATTTACAATTTCTAAGATAAGACAGCATTGCTTAAATATTATATATACTTACACTAGCATTCCATTTCCCAGTAACATTTTCCTCACTTTATTCTACTCTCTATGAACTACTTAATCCCAGAAGTTTTATTTCCATATTTCTTACAGACCCAAAATGTAAAAATTATTATCTTGAAGATTAATTAAGATTATACCTGGCACAAAATGAACACTCAATAAATGTTAGTTACTTTTCTACTTGTATAGTTCACTTTACTTTCGTACATATGCCAGAAGAGGTGGATCTCAGATCTCTCTGTGATTCACCTGCAGACTTAAGTACATGACACTTTTTCTTCTCTTATTTGAACAATATAGGTATAACAGAGGGCATGAACAAAATGGCTTGGTGATTTTTTAAAACAAGAAAGTAGAAAAAGAGGAAAACTCTGATGATGCTTTTCAATAAAACCAGTATCACCTATGTCCATACCAATTTATGAAAGTTGAAAAAAAGAAAATATTCCTGCTATGATCCCCTAGCAACTTAGGCCAAAATCCTGTCATTAAATACCTCTCACCAGACATAATGGTATTACACAGAATGTTCAGAGCAGGACCACTGGTTTCAAATTACTCAAACCATTAGAAATATTTATAAAATGTGATAGTTAGAACTTTCAATCCTCAAAATAAATCTTTTGTATCACTACATTTGTTATTCTACATATATTAAAAACCAATAGGCAGAAATCAGTTCATTTACAACACTTGTATCTGTAGGTAAATAGAAAGACACACATATGTACATATTTGGGAAGAGTATTTTGGGAAAATGTAAATGAGTACCATGACTCTTCTAGTATGGAGTTTAAAAAAACTGATATGCTCTTATATGGAGCTCAATTTATAGAAGAAGCAAATATCATGCACTTAGAGGATGCTATGGTTTGGATATGGTTTGAACACGTAGCCCCCTAGATCATGTGCTGGAAGCTCGGTCCTCAGGATCTCAGCACGGAGGTGGCAGACTCCCTAAGAAACAGACTGGAGCTCATCCCTCAAATGGATTAATCGTGGCTTCATGGAGCGGACACAGTCATACAAGAGTGAACTAGTGAAACTGGATGGTGAACTATGAAAATGAATGGTAATAAACAGTGAGACTGCCTTTTATCTAGTCTCTTGCTTCCTATATCAGTACGTGATCTGTCCCTGATACACAGCCTTCTACTATGGTGCCATTCACTATGTTGTGATGCCATTTTCCAGAAGGCTGTCACCAGGAACAAAAGAGATGGAGCCACTGAATCGAAGACTTTCAATGCCAAACTGTGATCTGACACACATGTCACACACACACACACACACACACACATATTTGTTTACTCTTAGGGAATAACATTTTACTGCATAACTAATTTTAGTTATCTAAAAATTACTGTTGCAGGCAAAATTATTCAATTGCTTGAGGAACATCAACCTCAATAGCACACAGCCACTGAATCTAGGACTTTCGTAGCCAAACTGTGATCTGAAGAAACCTCTTTCGTTAAAAAATACACAGCTGAAGGTATTTTGTTATATCAATACAAAAATGTCATATATAATTCTAGAACTAAAAACCAAATGTAATTCTAGAATTAGAGATAGCTTGGAGGCCGTGGTCCAAACTCTCAAGTCTCTTCTAAACAAACAATCAATCATATCCTTAGTTATGCAGTTAGTGGATACAGTTTTCAACTCTTTTAGGGTTCTTTCCATTTTTTCTCTTGCCAAAAAATCTCTGAATGTTCAATGGTGTGGTGTAGATAATCAATGTTTGCTTACTCTTGAAAACAATTATGTGAGCCAAAAATGTGTCTTTGGTTGCTTCGCTACCTTTTAGGGATTTCTACTTGACCCAGACAATCTGTATGTAAGCATAGTAACAAAAATTTCACTCCATAAGGGATGTGACATTTGATTTTTGTTTTTATTTATAATATAACTTTAAAGAATAAAACTTTCTATCTTGTAATAAAGCAAAATCTGACTCATGATTTCAACTTCGCCGGATTGATACTACTATGGCTTGGCCATCTGTAGAGTTCACAAAAATTCCTATTTCCTCTTAATTTATTGTAGTTAAAATCATACAAATCATGGGTGCACACTTCATTCATTCAGATATACTTCACCTACTCATAAACTATCCAGTTTTTTTTAAAAAATTCTATTTCTCTCTTGAACTCCAGATTAGATTGTTCCATAATTTTGAACAGATTAAGCTTACCAATTTGCATATAGACTGCTTCATTTAAAAATCCATTTGATGCTGCCTATAAATGGCAACTTAAAGGCTAAGTGCTATTCAGGTTGCTATTCCTCAAGCAATTGAAGAATTTTGCCTGCAACAGTAATTTTTAGATAACTAAAATTAGTGACGCAGGAAAACATTATTCCCTAAGAGTAAACAAATGTGTGTGTGTGTGTGGTGTGATCACAGGTAGAAACAGGACTCATGTTCAAATTCTTAGTCATAAAATCCAGCAGACGGACTCCTTTACCAAGAGGTACCAAAATAGCTACTAAGAAAGTAGAGTTGAAAGGTCCTTGCATTTTCATACTTTATCTTTCCTTGGGAATACAAAAGAAACACGAAATCTATGCTTGTTGGTTTTAGGTTATCTTACGATGCATGCTGGTGTTAAATTATGTGGCACCTACTGAAGGAAAACTTCTGCCGTGAAGAAGCTGCTCCTCTAGTCTGACCATTCTGGAAACTAATAGTTTAACCAGAAGTTTTTAGTTTGGATCCAAAAAGCTCAGATATTCATTTGTAGTACTCACCGGTAATTTCAGAGCCTTTGTTTTATTTTTAAAGTAGCTGTTATTATACAGAATATAATTCACGTATCTTAACAGTGCCATTCAATCAATTGTAGTAAATCTTGGAGTGATGTAACCATCATAATATCTAATTGTAGAACATTTCTGTGTCTCCAAAAAGAGACATTGTTCTCATTTTCAGTGACTCCCCATTCCCACTCGTAGCACCAGACAACTACTAATCTGCGTTTGTCTCCAGGGACCGGCTTTTTGTGCACAACTCACATAAAATGAATCATGCAATATGTGACATTTCGCATCTGGCTCTTGATGAGTTCTTTAACAGGAGACTTAAAATGACAGTAAAAGTATTCATTGAAAATGACTCACCATTCCTCTCCATTGTGAGATCCACCCATGTGATTAATAAATAACAAGAGCCAAATGAAGATAAAAGCATGTTACTAGCCAAAAGATTTTGGTTGTTATGCCAGAATAAAATCAGTGTTCTATTTTTCCCATGTTTCAGTGTGGGCTTTCCCCCACCGACCCCCTGCCCTGGGAGTGGGTACAAATCCTTACAACATCCAAGTTGAACTAATTAAATCCTGATTGTTTCCCATGCCTCATTTTTCCTAAACATTGCAGAGAAAAAAGAAAGTTTGACCCTACCAATATCACTCACATAATTTTTTAAATGCACAAGCAGTAATCTAAAGCATGGGGTTGAACCCATAGTAAAACTTTGTTTTCACAGCCCATCTACGTCCTAGATAGGACACAGATTTTTGATACAAGACAAAGCCAGAAGGTAGATAGAAATAAACAAAGCACTAAAGAAAAACAAAAATTAAAGTCTTTATTTTAGCCATATGTTTATAATACATGACATGATTTAATGACATTTGGGGAAATTTTTGTGACACTATACCTCCCACATTCAGGGCAGAAAGCCAGTCTCTGCATGGGCCTATATATCAAATAGTAGTGTTTTAGCATCTACTATCTTTTTCTTATGGTTTAGATCTGTACAATATCACCCAAAAGGCTCGTGTGTTCAGAGGTGGGCCTTTTGGAAAGTGATTGGATAATAGTGGTGGTGGCACATTGCATCTGTGGTTTGATCTCTCAGTGAGTTCATAGTTAATGTGTGTTTAGAAGGAGAGGTGTGGTTGGAAGGTGTCTCTCTCTCTGGAGGATATATCTCCCTCCCTTGATCTTCTCTTCTTTCTCAGCTTTCAGGCTACCACAGATAGGGTGCCTTCCTCCACATGTCCCTCTGCCATGTCATTTCTTCCTTGGAATCAATCACCTGTGGACCGAAAGTGTAAACCAAAAAAATGGCTTTTCTTTTAAGTTACAGGTGTTAGGCATTTTGTCCCAGAGATAGGAAAGTGACTAATATGTTTCGTTACAAAATAGAGACCATTGCAATGTTAATGTCACCAGTCTCCCGGACTAACTGGAGGCTCCTCGCTTGCCTTGAGGGCTCCTCACACATGTGCAACACTATTGTTTCCACACTCACCTCCAAGCCTTACATTTACGGCACTCCATCTAGAACTGACAGTGAATTCCATCTAGAAGGGAGGAATTCCATGATAACCACAAAAAAACTACAAATAAAAATTATGAATGCCCTAAAATGTATGGTAGTTATATTTTATATTTATATTTTTATTAAGATCACAAGTTTATTTTTAGATTTTTAGCACCTTACACGTGGCTGTTACCATAGATTGTCTTACAAGGACACTGAAAAGTCATCTAAACAGGTACTTTCACCTAGGTGCCCACACAGTTCTTGGATCATGACAGTGACAATTGACCTTTATAAAATAATTTGACAAGCTATCTACCATAATGAAATCTAAGTCTCATCTTCGTCTGATTTGTGTAGTTAAAACAGCATACCAGAGTCTGGGTAATGTGCAAAGTAAAGAGCTTGCAACTCTGGAGGATGCAAAGTTCAAGAGCATGGCCTTGGCATCTGACGTAAGCTTTCGTGGTCTCTGTCACAAGAGGACAGACAGCAAGACAGTATATGTGAATGAGAAAGCAGGAAGGCAGGTTCACGTTTATACCAGCTCTTGTCACTGAACAACTCCCATGACAGATAATTACCTTAATCCATCCCTGATGTCTTCACTCTTATGATCCAACAGCTTCTTATTAAGCCCCATTTCCCAACATTGTTGCATAGGAGATGAAGTTTCCAGCATGCGAATGTTGGACGACTCATTTAAATGGTATCAGCACCCACTGAGCTACCTTCAGAGACCAATAAAACTTTGGTTATATGTTTTCTTCTTAAAACTTGTTCCTTCCTCAACACTGACTTAACCTTGAGTAGCTTTCACTATTCCTCTGTCATTTCAAATTCTACATGATGCATACTACTGTTTATCTTCACCTTTGCTTCCAGACAGAATGCAGGGAAAAAATAACAGGAAGAAAACCAGAAGATCAATTGCCAAAGCAAAGCTTGTTTATTATTTCTCTCTAGTTTCAATGCTGAGGGTTGGCACCTGAAAGTCTCTGGAAAAATAAATCTGCTATTCAATATCAAGCTTCCTACCCTTAGGGATACTTCTAATCTAAGGTAAGAAATTTCAGTTTCTCTTTGACTTGAACCTGCTCTCACCTATTTTAAGGTCCCGCACAAAATTTTCTCAACCCTTGGGAAGGCTTTCCTTGTTCAACACAGCCCTGGACTTATGTGTGAGATCATGCTTAGAGCTGGACTCTCAGTCCAGTAACCCAACCTTTAAAACCAGCTCACACCTGATGAACCCAGTATTTGTTCTGTGGCACCAGCATTGCGGCAAATAAAATGTATTCATCTTCTGTGGGAAATTGCATTTTTCATCTGTTATTTAGAAGATTCTCATCTTGTAACTCACGTGTTATAGTGGAATGCAGTAATTATTCCTGTATTGCCTCCTACAGATTATAACCAGTTGAGAAATTAAAACAGTGTTCCAGTGGACTAAGTGTGTATTATCAGGTTCAGTGTTGGAAAATCAGAGTTGACAAAATGGTGTGGAGCTAAGGACAAAGCTGGTTTTCATAGGACATATAGTTGCATCTGCACATAGCAGGTATGAATGTTTACACGCACACACGCACGCACGCACTCTGCTCACCCACATAGGCCCAGATGAAGAAAATGGGGTAAAAAGAACTGAAACATGGTTGTATCTTCTACATCAAATTCCAGTTTCTTTATGAAAGATGGAAGCAAAATAAGCTTCTGATCAGCCTAAGAGAGTTAACAGTACCAAGAAAGCAAGACAACTTTACGAGGATTCTACACAGGACCCATAATCTTTAATACAAACAAAGCTATTCCATAACTAACTGCGTCGCCAGAGAGAAGATAAAGTACAAAGTCTGAAGAAAAAAAAAATGTGGACTCCTCAGATTTTCCCAATTCCCTGAAAACATCTTGGAGATTCTTTTTCTTTATATGCCGGAGTGGAACTATGGAGAGAAGAGGGAGTCAAAATAATATTTCCAAGAGTCTCTACCCCACTGCGGAATGATAGCTGTATGTCATTCATCTTTATGAAAGGTAAACTTCTGAAGTTTAGAAAAGTAGGAGTTAAGTTAATAAGCACTTTAACCATATTGATCAATATCTACCTCTTCACTGGCCATCTGAACAGCTTCTCGATATTGTTTAACTCCTTTAAATCACAATACTTTTCTATAACAAAACAGAATGAAAGTGGTTACTCTAGATATAATAATCCAGGTCTCATAAGATACTTAGCAAAATGCTTTAAAATGTTGTTAGCTCTTAGTATTGTTGTTATTACCATATGTGACAGTCATAAAACATTATAATCAATAATTATTCGTTTATTATTGAAGGCTTGGCGTAGCTTATGGCTTTGTTTCTCATCTAGGATAAATATGCCCTGCTATTGACAGTTACTGCTGGTCGAACCCTACCATTGGTGGATGATTCCCCATCTTTGTATCTCCATTTGAACCATACCACTCAGAGAGAGGCTGGTTCTTCCAGTGCTTTGCAAAATATCCCTTTTGAAGTTCTCTACAAATAGACTTGAAGTTCTCTCCATTTCCTGGAAAGTTTCTATATTTCTACCATGCTATGAAGCCAAGAGGAATTTTTATAGCCATGATCCTTTTGTCAGGAAAAATAAGTTCCAGATTAACACTCATGAGGAAAGGATTCCCAGTTGGGTGAGTCATGGTTTCCATGACTCTTTCTGCACACTATTCTCAAAAATATCTAGTAATACAAAATTTTGTACTTAACTCTTTCAAGCCTGCTATAAAGACCAGTGGTTTTCAAACTCTTCATTCAAGTCCTCTACATTAGAATTACCTGAATAAATTTTCTAAAGTTTACATTCCAAACACTCCAAATTTAAAATACATAAAGATTGTGGGAAGAAAACTACATACTCATGCTATGCACTTTTAAAACACTCAATTTTTTGAGTATCTGGGACCATATTGGCAAAGAATACAAAGAGGATTAATCTCCTTCCTATTTGTGAGCTGCTACAAAAATTATGGAAAATTCTAACAATGTAAAAAAAAATGGACCAAGAATATGAACAGATGGTAAACACATGTGCAATATATAAATGGCACATATATATTTATATATGTATGAAGATATTTTCAAATTTCTTTGTAATTAAAGAATTTCAAGTAGAACAGAAATGATAGACCAACCTTCACAATTAGAGTAGGTAAAGATCAAAGCTGAGTATTACTTCTCTATGCAAATATGTGGTGAATCGTTGTCTTAGTTACTCCTGGTGGTATTCAAAATTGATACAAAACTTTTGGAAACCAATAATAACATCTATCAAAATTTAAATCCCAGAATATTTACTATCAGTTCTGGACCTATGATAATGTTACCTCCAAATGTATTTAGAAGAGTATGTAATGTAGGCAAAGATATGTAAAATATACATAGCTATGTGTGTAAAGATCATACAGAGTAATCACTGAAGCTTCCTTTATTTAAGCAAAAGCCAAGCTCCACAACACCACACCCAGCAAATAGAACCAAATGGGAACTAATTAAATAGACTATGCAGCCATACATTCATATGCTTAGGACCACTGGAAAGGAGACAGTTAATTCTTAAACTATGCCCAAACTATTGTTACATGGCAAACAAAATTACAAAATAAAATATATAACCTGATCCTACTTGTAAATGTTGTTAACCAAAATACTTCTCTATACCTCTTGCATTTTATACAGGGGAGATATTTGGTTTAGTTTAGCTCTCAATTTCTAAGAAATCTCTCCTAGTAAGCTTGATAAGCTGCCAGTTTTGAAAATTACTATTATGCTCTCTTAGTTGATTAAACACTACTTTGTTCTAGTGAATCACATATCTGATTAATACAAAGCTAGCTCACTGGTTCATCTAAAAGATTAAATGAGATAATATATAATGAAACGCTTTCAACAGTTATAAGTACTGTGGAAATCATTATTGTAACATTCAAGAGTCATTAAACATTTTAATCAGTGCGAGAGTAGCAAAGTCCTAAACATAGTAGTAAATATAAAGGTAGAGATGGCAGAATACATTCCTTTAAAATATTTGCACTCTAAAAAACAAATACATTTTTAAAGTAAAAAGTGCAATAGAATGTAACTAGCATTGTAAAAGAGGCCTATAAAATTTACCATGACAATATGGTTTGCGTAAAATAGGAAATAATTAGTACATAAAATTGCTATTTCATAAAGCTTGTAAAGGAAAAGAGAAACTTGAGGTAAAGACCTCATTTAATGAATTTAAGGATGCATAAGAGGACAATGCTTGATGTGAAGACTTCTATGTAAATGACTCATAGAGCTACACTATCCATTATTCTGAAGGTTTCTCTTCAATAAAATGCAATCAACACCGCTGACCATATTCTAAACTCTTGTGATCCTGCTTAAAATACTCTCATATCTCTTCATACAATTGTTTCATTTATACCTGGTAATCTATTTGTGTCTGGGTAGTAATGAGGGCCAATATAGGCTTTGGCTAGATAGGTAGGCAAGTCAGCATCTGATGAAATCACTGAAACATACTTTCTGATAGGAATTTTGACACAAGTATGATTTTTATACAAATTGATTAGTTGAACACCAACAATGGTTAAACAGCATATTTGTACTTACATTATACCTGTAGTCATCTGCACACAATGAACACTAAAAATAATCAGTCATGAACAAGCAGCATTGTAAAGAAAGACAATGCTCATGGGTGGAATACTTGAGTCTAATTATATTTTCAAGTAAAAAAATACTTTCCGTCTTTGTTCAGCCCATTAGAAAACATTCTGACACTGAAAAAAGTTTCCAATGAAACTCATTTTTGCTTGGAACAGTTTGCATTTGCAACTTGCATGAATTATTATTTCCTTCCTCTTCCTGTTCCTGCCCCTCCCGCCCTGTATTTTGGCATTAAGATCGTTGTTCAATGTTTTTGGTCCTGAATACGCATTTTGTGATTGGAATCAGAGGTACAGCTACCTTTTGATTGACCTTGTTATGTGTTTTCCATCCAGATTCACCAGGGCCTTTCTAGTTTAGGGTATTTGTGGAAACACATGCTGCTTAGGTGACTCCCAGGTTTGCATGCTGGTGCATAAACCCAAATGTACACAGCAACCTTTATAACTACTCCTTTTTACTTTAGTAGAATAGTCACCAGAAGGTATTTTCCAAAATATCTTTTCAAACTGAAATTATGGAAAACTATCATAAAATCTTTATCCCACTTCTAAGTTTCTCTATGTAGTTTTCTTTCTTTTTGCCTAAAAACCATAAGGAGTAGGGAAACTGTAATAGCAATTCAGCAATTGTGTCTGCAGATGTTTAAAAATCAGGTGATACTATACTGAGAGTCTGCTGCAAAAATGGGCTATCTGGTGTTGACCCTTGCTTTTGTGCATATGTGTATTCTTTTATGTATGCTCTTCGTATTCTAAAAATGGTCATAAGTTGTTCACTTCAATTAACTGTTCTCCTTGACTTTTAAGCAGCAAATAAGTGAATTACAGCAGCAGTAGTACATGTTTCTCTTATTTTAAAATATCAACTAAATGAATTAAATATAGGATGCAGAAAAATAATATTGACACTGGGATAGAGATCTGAACATAGTTTCTATAGTGTATTCTACATTACAAAAGTATGGTACGGGTTCATTTGAAGCTAATTTCTGCTTCCCCATAGATGTACAAATCTTATTATCTCCTTGTACAGAGTTGCTTAATATGTTTAATCATAAAATATAATTGTATATATTATGTGATATAATATTTATAATTATATAACTATAAAACTGTAACATATAATTGTAAATATTCTATAATTAACATATAATATAAAATCATATATGCAATTATAATATGAGTATATATGATATAACTGCATATATAATTGTATATATTTTAATATGTAATTGTATACACAATATATTATAGTGTATAATTTTATGTATTGTATAATTAGATATTTCCTATATATTATACATATAATATATGATATGCAATATATATGTTATGCACACAGAGAGAAAAAAAATATATATATATAAAACTTGCCTCTGTTTGGATAATTAGATGTTTAAATATATCCTTTAAATTTACCTTTTGAATATTTGAATTCTATAAAATTATTTGGTTGTATCAGCAAAGGTGTTTGTAATCAGTGCATACATAAAGAACAAAATGAAGCTGGCATATAGGAAAGCTCAAGAATTATAATTTCTGGACCATTACAAGGTCACAAAGATAGAATTCATTCACATGAATAACTCAGATTTTAAAAAAAACAGAAGTCACTGGAAGTTGTTAGCTCAAGATTTCAATCACATTGGTGGTTACTATAATTTGGATCAAAATGTCCCTGAACAGAATTTGTATTCCAAGGCAGAACCTTGGGAAGGTGATTGGATTATATCTAACTAGTCATCAGAGTATTAATACATTGAGTTCATAGCTGAATGTTGATGGAATTGGAAATCTAGACTTCTTTCCATTTTTGTTTCTCTGCTGTCCTAAAGGACTTGCTCTAAATTGAATGTGACTTACCTAACCTACATTTCAGCCTATGAGGGAGAGGGGGAGAGACAGAGAGAGAGAAAAGAGAGAGAGAGAGAGAGAGAGAGAGAGAAGAGAGAGAGAGAGAGAGAGAGAGAGAGAACACTCCTCCTGCTCTAAGGAATCAGTGAGAAGTTGCATAAATAATTTCTGCTTGCCTTTCTGAAACTCAGTCACAAAACACATCTAATTGCAAGGGAAGCTTGTGAATACTATGTACTTTAACTGCTTAGCCATGTAATCAGATAAAATTTAACTTATTACGAGGAACATATAATAAAATATTATGTGGACTCTTCACATTCCCAAATATTAGCTTCAGCATCTAACAGGTGCCAGCATGCTAGGTGCTTAGATCTTATTTGATCATCCCAATAACTCTAAAAAGCACACCTTTAATAAATAAGGAACTTGATACTCGGAGTATTTAAATGACTATCTCAAATTCCCATAGAAGTTATATGACCAAAGATCAAGTGACATTCTATGAAAATCTGAATAAATCCTTGCTAATTTTCAAACTTTCACTGGAAATTATTTTAGATACATTCAACATGTGTAACAAATATTTTAAGTGTTTAATTGACTTCTGATTTAAAAACAAAATTAATTTTGTTTTATATGTTTTGAATATAGCAAGATATAATTTTGTATTTTTGACAAACATGTAATGATATGTTTTCCCTTGCCTCTTTAGTGATGATTTTTAAAAATATACTATCAAATAATGACTCAGACTTCATAACACACCTAAATAAAATCAAAATTCAAAACACTTAAAGAAGACATAATGGATGAGGAATATCTACAACGTTTTGTGTAACTTTTTGTTATTTATTTTGTTTGCAGTTGTTTCCTCTTATCCACAGAGGCAGGCACATGTTAAGATGCCCCCGCAAGTGTGTGCCTGGAACTTGGGGTAGCACTAGGCCATTTATGAACTATGACTTTTCTTATAACACACACCATGATAAAATTTACTTTATAAATCAGAAATAGCAATAGCTAAAATATAACCAATAGTAAAATAGAATAATCATTACAAGTTACTACAAAAAGAAACATGCATGAGATTGCTTCCCCCCTGAGCACCTCACAGAATATTTTAGTGTATTTTTATCTTTTCACTAAAAGAAAATATTTTACTGCTTCTCTTTGGCATATCCACATTGCCAGAGTAAATACTCAAGTATGTTAGTACCATTTTTCAAGTTAGAAAAAGGTGACTTGAAGACAAGCACTCTGATACTATGATAATTGATTTAATAATTGAGAAGGCTACTAAGAATCTAACAAGTGGATATACAATATGAAAACATTTATTCATATAAAATCATATAATCATATAAAACATATAATCTGAAATGTGGGATAATTCACGTACCAGGTGTGACAGAGCAAACTGCATGAGATTTCACCATACTACTCAGAGAAGCAATTGATCTTCCACATTTATCATGTACTTAATGATATATTGTCTTAAAAATAAAAATAATCTGGAGTGAGAATTATGAGCCCTGAATTCTGTGTTCAGCTCTACAGCTAATTTATAAGCTACAATTCTTTAGTCATATAAACCATTTCCTTATTTATAAAATTAGTATGGTGTTAATTGTTGTGTAAGGCACTACTTATGCAATATATATTTCTTATAATTTCTGCAAGTGATTCATCACATCATTGATTAGTTGGGAGTTCTGCTCAGTATCCACCAAGCAGGAATCAGCATAACAGCCAGGCTGCATCCTTATCTGCAGGCTTGACTACCAAAGACACTGCTCACAAGCTCATTATGAACATAAAATTCATTTCCTTGTGACTGTGAGACTGAGAGACCTGATTTCTTACTGTCTGTTGCCTCAAGGGACCTAGAGGCTACCACTGTCCTTTCTCATGTGGGCCATTCCACCGAGTTCATAGTGTGGCTATTGACTTCATGAAGGAAAGCACCAGAATTCCCCGATCTGCTAAGAATAAGTACTATACACCCAGATGTAATCATGTGTGTGATGGCCCATCACCTTTGCTATCCTCTGTTGGGCAGGATCAAGTCACAGTTAGAATTTTATTCAAAGGAAAGAGACTGAGCTAGTAACAACTCGCTGGGTGTCACTTGAAGATACATCTGACGCAATGTTATTAAAGCACCTAAATTTGGTTTCTTTAAAATATATCATCTTATGATTACTGAAGACTCCCATCTAGCTTATATTCTTAAAGATTCAATTCTGAACTCTCAAGATTCCAGAAGGTCTAAATTTCTTAAAGATTTAGAACTGAAAAAACTAGATTACCTTCCATGAAGCCAAAATGGCCAGTAAGAAATTTTTACACTAGAATCAGGGACCCTGATAGGAAAAGAAAATATCAGAACTAAATTACACTGAGAAAAATCCAGACTTGGCTACAAGAGAAGAAAATAAGGGGCCATGGGTAAAAATTAGGATAAAGATCATGAAGAGCAGGTTAAAGTCAAAGAAAGAGACAAAATAAAATGTGTGAAGGCTGTGAAAGGGATAAGGGTGCTTCAAGGTGAGCTTCAGAGAATCAATTAATTTTTATAATTCATCTGAATGAAGCACCAGATATAGAAATTGTATCCCCTTCAAGTGGTTATTCTTCCCGCTGGCTGCACACTACAATTACCAGAGGCATTTTCACATACGTAATGTTCAGTCCTACTAAGGCAGACTCTATGTCCAGCTAAGATTGAGAACCATTTGTCAACACGCACAACTCAAAGTATGGTCTGAGGATGAAAGCAAGACCTGTGTCACCTTCCTAAAAAGGGAAATGCTTATTGCCTTCTCTAGATCTGAATTGGAATCTACATTTTAGTAAGAGTCTAAAGTGATTCCCATGTGATTGAACTGGTTAAAGACAACGGTACCTCATACTCTAGGCCAAATTTCCCGCCCGTTTTTTGACAATTTCAGTAAATAATAAGAAAACAAATGAGTACTGCAAACTGTGCTAAAAGCAACAGTGAAAAAGAGAAGTCCCATTTGTTTATTTTTCTACTAATAGAATTTGGGTTGTGCTAAATCTTTTAGACTTTGGAAGACAAACATGGGCTTTCTCACGCCAATTCTGATTGATTGTCATTGGCTGCCTGGAAAACTGTGTTGAGAAAGATGGAATTTTAAGATTGCTTTGACTAAAAGAGACTTCCTTGATAGATTAACCATGTCTCAGAGAAATGACAGTTGTGCTTTATATTTGGCTGAGTTTATTCTGGACCTTCTTATCAACAGTAATTTTCATGACAGAGGGTATTCATTCTGAACTGACAACTGACTGGGACTGAGGGTGCCTCTCTGCAGTGGATCCACCTTATTAACTCACTCATTCTTTCACAGATTCATTCACTCATTGCTCCAGTAAAAGTTATTACAGACCAGGTTTAGGTCTCAGACTCTTACTGTGCCGAGCCTCAGGTTTCTCAACACAAACACACCGTAGCTTCCTGAGACTCCAGGAACAAAACCACCTCGCATCACCATCAAGCCTGCTCAAGACTGAGGAGAGGCTGGTTCCACCCGGTTTTGATTACTGCACATGTCAGAGAGATGCTTAGCAGGAACCCAAGCTATGATATTTCAATTCCAACTGTTCTTGTTGAATTTTTTAAACTGCAGTGTTAGAATAACTTCATTGCAACCTTCAGAAAACCTTCCCATGAAATTTCAGTTTGAGCACATTTAGAAATAGTTAATCTACTGAGAAAATATACTTTATGAAGCTGTTCTATCACAAAACCTTGTAGGAAAAAGGTTTTAAAAGGTTAATTCCATCTTTGTAACATTAAGACCATAAAATGACTGTAGGTATCTATCTTTGAACCCCCAAGTGAGAGAGATTTTCCACTTATATTTATTTCAGTAATAAACAGCTGCTGGAAGCAGTATAGAAATGTTTTTTAGTGACTGTGCCAATGTACCTGGGCTTTCTTTCAAACAGTGAGTGATTCTTTTGAATTATGTTTTCAGCCAAAAATAGGGTTACTCATAAATTGCATGAATGCCTTCCAGCTCATAATTGCCAGGTTCCGCCTGAGGATTTTAGTCATCAAGCGTAAACTCTTTTTATTTTGTCTAAATCTTAAATTGATATAACCTTCTTCTTATTATTCTTTTTTCTCAAGTGCAAACCACCCTCTCCTTTCTTTATCATCCTTGGATAACACACACACAAACACACACACACACACACACACACAGAAGGAATTTTCTATAAGTTAATGTGGGTTACACATAAATACTCTCACAATGATCAGCCTTTGCTGAATATCAGTATTCAATTTGAATGAAATCTTTTCTCATCATATTTAAAAAAATATTAACATACTGATAAGCACAAGATTGTTTATGTTAAAAACACATTTAAGTTCAAGTTAAATATATGGAAACTGACAAGCAATAAGCATGATTTTTTTCCTGTGGTGCTAGTTGTCAGATGTCTAAGGAAGATATTTCTGAAAAACTGTTTTTCATAAACAGAAAATTATAACGCCACTTTCCTCTGCCTTTCTATTTCTTAACTCTTGTATCTTTTCTGAAACATACAGATAATGCAGTCATTAAATTTTGGAAAATAAGAGAAATATCATACGAGGAAATTACATGTAGTCAGTGAATAATTTGGATACAATAACAAATCAGTCAATAAATACATAAAGTGATCTTGATTTTTAAAACTTAAAAAAAAATCTGAACTCACCTGGGAAAGTAAAATTCCATCGGGGAGCACTGATTTCCATGGTAAAAATGTTATATTCTTTTCAGGCAAAACAAAGAGTTCAGTCAACATTCAGTATGTTTCTATTTTTCATAAACAATATTTGTGGTATTTATATCTGAAGAAAATGGCCGTTGCCTTTGTTCATTTATGAAATATTCAGTTTTCACTACTAAATATGTCCATGTGTTTGAACCTTACACACCACAGGGCTTACCCTGTTGGAAGACTCTCCATGGCAAATGTTAGACCACAAAGAACACCATGAGGATACAAAGTAACAACTGGAAAACTAGGATGAATGTCACTGATTTTGCAATTTTCTCCAAAGCAGATGCTGGGTTCCACATACTGTTTGTTCATAGAGACACAGCAAGAAAATAAGTTTGGGCAAAAGGATGTTAAGGTAGTAAAAGTTAATTTTTTCTTGCATCACCAATTTGTAAGAAATGTATGGTTTTTCTTGAAAATTCTATATACGCAAGCAATCGAAACTGAACAGAAAAGAATTATGGTTTCCTCAGACATTCGGCCCTCTGTACATTCGGCAGTATTTAAATGTCAAGATGTCGGTTATATTTATATTTAGGATAAAGTTTTATGTTCCTCTTCTTAGTCATGCTGAGCTGGCTCAGTGTCTGCACCTACATTCCACTGCTCGAGTTCCCCAGGGAGCTATTCAACAGGAGACGCACATGATTGGTACCGAGGCGTGAAACTCCTAGAAGCAGGGACCCCATAGCTGGTCCTTTTAGTTCTTGCCTAGAAACTTACGCTAAGAAAATCTCCTTTTTTTTCCTTAAATATGTCCACCTCATTGGCTCTACAGGTTTTCACAGATGTTAAAAGAATCACGGAAAACACTGGATAAAGCAACCTCATTGAGGAGGAGGGAAACAGCCAAGAAAAGACAAAGATACTCCTTAATATCTAATTTTTTCTCATTTAAACCTTCTCATGACAGGAAAAACAATATAGTAATCTAACTCCAATTTTTAAATCTATAGGATTAAGATAAGGAGATAAAGAGTAAATCTCCCTTTAAAGAAAAAAAGGTGGGGGGACCTAGGGATTTAACTCAGTGGCATAAGCGTTTGCCTGGCCTGCGAAAGGTCATGAATGCAATCCCCAGTACCAAAAAAAAAAAAAAAAAGAATAAAAAATGCAAAGGGATATAAGAAGAATAAGAGCAAGAGATCCTAAGGAACACTAGGAAAATATTCTAATTTATTTTAATCTAAGCTTTATTGTTTAAAATTACTGCTTGATTTTTACCTTCATCAGAGCTCCCTCCTCACAGGTAATGATTGAATTTGAACTATGTCATTAACATCTCCAAAGTATGCTGTGCCTGTCCTCCAGGCAAATACTTGGGACATAAAGGCTAAGGAGTTTAATACTTTTTTTAAAAACTGAGGGCACTTTAAATGAATTAGTCCATGTGTTCATCAAATATAATAATAAAATGGTTAATACAATATCACTAGATATGTGACTTGTCTTCTACATTTTAACCTAATACATTGAGAAGCCTATTATTCACCTTAGATGAATGAAAGATAGAAGGAAGGAAGGAAGGAAGGAAGGAAGGAAGGAAGGAAGGAAGGAAGGAAGGAAGGAAGGCTGGAAAGAAAGAAGGGAGGAAAACAGGCAGACTTTGCACAGATTATAATGAGTCAATCTATCCAAAACTAGAATTAGGCTGAACTTAATTGCCTTACATTCAGACTATGATCATTTAGAAGGTTACCCCAAACCCAGGTAACTCAAATGCCTAATGACCCTAGAGAATTCAGGACTGGGACCTCTAAGTACCAGATTTGATAGGGAGAACAAAGTCACATATAATTGTACCAGATAAGTCCCAAAAGTACTTTCCAAAGTAATTTTGCAGAAATGCTGATTGAAGTAGAACTTTTAATAGCATTCTGGGACAATTATTTCAAATGAGGTTGTTATTGAACATTAGAAGAGACAGAATAATTTTCACTTTAATAAAACGTTTGATCCAATTCCTTTTTTTAGTAGTTCGATTTTACTTCATCTGGCTTATATAAATTGAAATGGCCAAACACAAATTTAAGCAACATCATTTTTTTTCTTATGACATAAAATGGTAGTATGAAAAGGAAGTGCCAAAATAATTACTGCACTAATCAACCTTTAAAATCCTTGTTCTGAAATAATGATTTTGGCATGATGTACTCACTATTTCAGGTAGCCATAGCTTTCAAACAATACACTTAATAAACTTGACAGATTTTTAAAATCTTTTCTATCATAGTTACCAGGAAAAAAATGAGTAAGGACACTGATGTTACCAAAGTGACTAGAACCATGGTCCCACTGAGGCACACCATTTATGTTTCTTGTTGATAAAGGAAACAGAACAGGTTCTCCAAAAGACAGCTAATGTAGAAAAATAGACATGCTGTAGAAACTCAAAATTCAAGATATTTCATTGGTTACAAGATCTGAAAATACAGAAAATTTGAAAAATCTGAAATGCATGTTTTAAATGTTTTCCTCAGATAACTAAATTAAGATATAGTATTTTCATTCAACAGAAACTTTTATATTGACCATTGTATAACATACTGTTCTAAAAATGTAATGGTAGTCAAATGTTATAAGATGCACTGGATAGCTCCATTTCAAATTCTCCTTTGGTAAGCATTCATTAAACTTCAGGGATATTAAATACTTCTTTAGATAGAACCAAAATAGGAACCAAATTTTTGTTGTGCTAAATCTGTTGCTTTATACCTGAACCATAAACTATACTCTTATTTTCTTAGTATCTACAATGTGTTAGCTGTCTATTGTTGCTGTAACAAATTTTCACAATTTTATTGGTTTAAAAGAACACAATTTGATTATCTTATAATTTGGAAGGATTCTAACTCAGTCTCGCCATACTGAAATCAAGGCATACACAGGTTTGCACTCTTTTTTGAGGCTGGGTAGGGCAATCTATCACCTTGCAGTTGTAGGACTGAGGACTGTTTTCTCATTTATCTGTCAGCTGACAATAATATCCATATTTTAGAGATTCCTCACACTCTTTGATTCACTCTTTCTGCAACTTTGAAGCCACTAAAGGTAAGTCAAATCTGTCTCACTTCACATCTATCTGACCTACTCTCCTATCTCTTTTCTCTTTGAAAGGTTCATTCTGACCACTCGGAAAATCCAGGATTATCTCCCCATCGCTAGGTTCTCAAATGATCACATCTACATAGTCCCCTTCCTCATGAAAGAAAATATACTCAGAGGTTCCAGTGAGTAAATGCTAGATTCTATTTAATTGAAAAACACTGCAGAAAAAATACAGATTTTCCTAGAAATATAGACATTGTTCTGAGAGAACATATATGAGGATGCAAAAAAATTAATTTCTTTACAAATACAACTTAAGTTTCCATTGGTTGTGTTGAATTTCTGATGAAAAAGAGATTTTGAAAGTGTAATGCATCGTTTATGCTGGCCATGAATTTTTGCCATTTCAGGTTATACTCATCGTTCAATATTCAGTTCAAATACTGGCTTTTCCAAGTTTCTTTTGATCACATCAGTTAAAAATGACCGTCCACTCCTCTGGATTACCATGCCTTGTAGAAAAACTATTTCATCAATCAATTCAAGTGTGTATCCACTTATTTATTCACTCCACAAGTGCCATTATTTCAACTTATCTCAGGAGACTCTGGAAAAGCTACTAAGTCACTCAAAAATTTTATACATATTTAATTAATATAAAGAACCCATTAACTTTGTTAAAATCATGTCTACTTTTTTTTACTACTCTTTAACAAGCTTGAATACACAGATAAGTTACATGACCAGGCCATAAATATGGTTTATAGATACTAAATGTTTGTTCTATATGCAACAAATGTATCCAAACAGAATGACACAGAACCTGTGGACATTTTGAATTAGACAATTTTGAATGAAGCAATTTCAAAATTAATTGAAGTATTCTTACTAAAAGACTATATTACTTGTAATTTGTATTATTGACATCAAATCCCAAGAAAAGTATTATACATACTTGACAATACAGAAAACAAATTACTTCCTCTTCCCACATCAATAACATGTACAGTTTAAAAACCTTCTATTAAATATATTTTTAATTTTACTTCTTTCTTCCCTTAAATAATAATTAACATAGCAGAAATTTGGAGGAATGCAATAATCATAAAGTATGTAAACATTTAGTTGACCAAATATTACCTAAACTGAGGGTGAGAAAAAATTAAAATTATAATGATTATACTAATTATACTAATTTAAAGATTGTTTAAAGAAGAATAAATTTTCCTTTTTAATTCTAAAGCAGTTTATAAAGCAAAAATTATTTTATTTGTGCTTTCTAGGTTTAAGTCTAGAATCTAACCTTTAGAGGAAAGGTAACACATGCTATTAATATATGACTTTATACACTGTTTGCTGATATAGATAGGCAGATAAGGATTTAGCTGTTTTTCTCTAGAATATCAAGGTAATTACACACTAGCCAGATTATTAAAACATATTACAAAATCTCTTAAGTATTTAAATAAGGTTAGTATATACAACATGAACTATAAGATGAAAAGATACATTTTTGAAATATTGAAATTACTTATTCATTTACTTAATCAATGATTCAGTGACAAATATTTTGCATACTTGGTTTGTTCCATTAGAAATATACAAGTAAGCAATTATTTTCTCAAAAATGTCATTAACTGTCCTTTAGAAATATATAGTGTAAAATATGTAATGATTAACTTTCCCATCCATTATTAGTGAAAAATTGTCTTAGTTTTTAGTGCAATATATCATAGGATTCCCAACACTGTAGGAGAATTGAGATTTTAAATATTCCATTTAATTACTTATACGTGGCATACTAGGTCCTGAGTTAGTGCTCAGCTCAAAAAATGTCTTATAAGAAATGATCTGATTGATTTCTATTACTCTACTGTTGTCTGAATGGTTAAAATGCTACTTATTACTAGCAATGGTAGGCAAAGGAGATGTCTTTGCATCCTAATAATTCCAGCTGTTAATACTAAAAATATTAAAAATATTTCTTCTCCCAAGCCCCACATTGGCTACTCCTGGCTCACAGGAAGGGCCAATCAGGACCCAGGAGGAGAAACAGGAAGCCTATTCACCCTTCCCATGAGCCAGTGGCACCCATACAGGAACAGAGGCAAGAAATAAGAAGCCAGTTCACCCTTCCCATGAGCCATCTGGTAGATGGGCATTATGGTAGCCATTGTTGATTTCTTATTAACCTGTTTAGAAATTCTGTATCACTTTTATTGTTTTGTTTTGATTGGCTTTATTTTATTTTATTTTGTTTGGCTTTATTCTCTTTAAAATAAAATTTTAAAAAATATATTAAAAATAAAAATTTCCCCAAGCAACCGCTAAAGGACAAAAAATAGAGAAATATTTTTTGTATTTGACTAAATGGTGTTATTTTGTGTAAAGTGTTTAAAGGTAACTTTCTCATGGTAAAAAAATAAAACAAAAATGAATATAATTTAGGCACAAGAGATGTAATAATTAATGGCAATCATCAAGCATTTCAGAAATATTGTTAGTAATAGATTTCTAAACTTCAATACTATGGTCAATTTACTTTTCAAAAGATTTCTGGAAAAATATAATTATGAATAGGAAGAATTTTAAACTAGGAAAATATTATATAAATATTTATTTTTAAAGTATAACTAAAGTTGTATATCTAAATTATACCAGTAAAATTAATAACAAAAAATAAAATAAACAATAGAAAGAGTAATGGATACATTACTTTGACAGTGTTATAAAAACCATTTCCAAAGTACTTAAGGAGATACACAACAACTGGTTAGAGTTATAAAAACTGGAAACCAATTCAATTGACTTGATGATATTTACATACTACGAATTCAAATCCAACACAAATAGGCCCTTTCTAAAAGATAATAGCCAGCTCTCACATACAAATACAGATTCTGTTTCCATTGCTTATGTTTGGGTTATTATTGCCTCAGTTGTTATTCTTTAACATAGAAAATATACTGTAATATTTTCCATGGACCTCATCTAAACTCATTTTATGTTATTTGTACAAGCAATACCTATAACTGTCAAAGAGTACCACACGGGGCAGGATGAAGTTGACTCAGGTTGAACATTACACACTCATACAGACTGTGTAAGAACTTGAGCACTGTGTATGACAAACACATATCTTTTAAGTCTCTTGAATTCCTTGACTTGTAGTTACAAGCTTTAATTACAACTCTGGGCTTAGACTCACCTAAAACAAAACAGGAGTACAGAGGGCTCAATGGAATCCTCCACCCAGATCCGTGCCTCCTGTCCATCCCTTACACAAGACTGCTTTTACTCCCTACATCATTACTCACTCTCAAAGCTGTCGCTCACATCTTGTTCTCCTCAAAACTTCTAATGACCTTCCTTTCTTTGAGTATCTCTAATTTTGTGTAAGCAACATGCAACAGAGCTCACAATGAATGTCACTGTTAGAGATATTATTAGTAGCAAACACCTAAATAAACAGAATAAGGCCTTATTTGGTCACTCCAGGAATTAATGATCAAAAATTAAGCGTTAAATATGACTAGCTATTAGTAAGGGTCCCAGAGGAGAAGCTACATACTCCAGAAAAATAGATTGTGATATATGAGACAAGACCATGGATACAAAACAGGTATTTCAAATCAAATTAGCTGGAAGATAGAATCCCATCTTCTCTAGGCAGATAAGCCTAGAAAATCAACAAATCCTCATTTTTTCCTTCCTGAAGTAGACCTTCCTATATTAACACACTCTTTAAGTGAATTTTATGGGTACATATCTAGATCAGAAGACAATAAACTGAGCATTACGTTCAAGATTTTGGTGCCTGGAATAGTTAATATCAGATGAATAATTTACTTAGGGAAATCAGGTCCATGTTTTCCACTTTATTTGATACTTTATTTGATACTTTGGTCACAAGAAACTGAAGGTTTTTCAAAGTGCCTGAAGCAAAGGATAATTTTTCTCACCCTCCCTTCACAGAGCATGTCCAATTTTCTCTGTATACAAGACACTTGAGTGAATCCCCCTTTAGTATGTATCATGGTACTCTCTATGCGGTACCATGGCAGAGTGATGTACATGAAGACCTTGTTCTGCTTCTGCTTTTCCTTGGAGCCCTCCACCTCGTAATTTGCCTTGCATTTGCCACATGATCATTCAGATAATTACCTAGTATCTTTATATTTTATTTTAAATTTCCAGTGAAAACGAATGAGTCGTTGCCTCACTTTGGCTAATGGAACACATAAAATCAGTGATTCTAGGATCAAGTGCAATGCCATCAAACAAGCTACTGACAGGAGCAGACTCAGCAGAGATAATATTCCCATAGCAGAAGGTACCCATGAAGCACTATTCCCTATATGTGTTTAATGTGAAAAAGTGAAAGAAATGTGAACTGAACATGCACACTGTGCTATGTTCCACTTTTTAAAAGTCCCACAAAATAAAGGATATGAGCAAAGTATGTTATTTCTCCTGAAAATTGATTAGGAGATTATTACTCATGAATTAACATTACTCATGAATTAACTCACTTAACTTACTTTAACCTAAAAGAAACATCCCACAGACCAAATGTATCATTTTGATAATTTCAGGATAGAGTGATCTAGCTTTAGAAACAGAAAACAGTAATAGTGCCGAGCGATCGGTTAATATGAATCACAGCTGCTAGTGATAGGTTAATATGAATCACAGCTGCTGAGTGCTTTATTCAAGGAGAATGAATAGAAGCAGTTTATGTATTGGATTTTTGATCACAGAAAAAACAATAATCAACATACCAGCAGTAATTTATGTCTATTGGGTCAGGGTGTCCAAAAAAATTTTTTTAAACGTAAAGATTGGTATAAAGAGAGAAGTGATTTAATTTCTTGGTTTACAAAGCAAAACAATCTCCCCTACTTCCCTTCACATCACCACTATGATCATATGAAGTCCATCACCAATTTTAAGATATAAATAACAGAGAGAAATATGAGTAAAATGCAATTAGTAGAGCACTCTATTTTGAAGTTATTTAATTTGCTATGTGCTTTCTTAATATCTTTATAAAAATATTTCTGCGTTCATCTTGCCTTGGTCGCCAGCATATCACTTTGTTTTTTATTTGTTTTTTTTTTACTAGTCTGAGTCAAAAAGCAAGAAGAATCAGTTTAAAGGTATAAGAAAAATTTAAAGTATGCATCAGTTCTTTCAATAAATGTTTTTAAACACAAACTTTCATGCGGTTTAGAATTCAAAACATAGGGTCTGCAAAGAAAAGTAAGCTACATCTTTTTTGGCTTAGATTGTTCTACAAATTCTCTCATTTTCCAGCTTATATTGTAATTTCTCCACCTGAAGATCTAGTCAGTTTAATTTTCTTGGGCAAATATTAAGATAATTTCTTAAGGAAATAGAGCTAGTCTACTTTAGAAATCTTCTTTGACTATTGTTTAAGTTTTTCCCAGAGGACACCAAAAAGGAAAAATCTACACCATTCCATTCTCCACTGAATTGCTTACATGAAAGAGAGTTGTGTTTAGGATACAAAAGAGCACTGGAGTATTTGTCATTTACTCTGGCTCTTACAAAACATGGAAACACATCGACATCTACTCCCAAGCTAATTATCAGCACTACAATTACAAAATAATTATAATCCTAACTTTCTGAGGTCAAAATCAGGGGCAAATATCCAGTTTAGAGGCAAATGAGGGTGTGAAAGTAGTACAGTGCTGTTACAGGGACATAGAAGAAAAGGCAGGAGAAAAAATAAAACAAAAGAGGAAACAGAAGACAAAAAGAGTCCAGTGAAGCATATTAATTCAAGCAAAATGACCTAGGGTGAAATTAAGGAAACAGGACCAAATAGACCTGGCACAAGACCATCACCTAATAAAGAAAACAGGGACATTGGCACAGAATTAAAAGAGCAACACATATGAGTTTATGCTGGGCTTGAAAGTGTTGGTGTAAAATATACGCAAGTACTATTTGCTTGAAGCTGGAATTATTTTAAAGGACCTCACGACAAGTTTAAATAACCTGGAGGGGAGAAAGAGCACAGAATCTAGACGAGCACAGAATCTAGACAAGTACTACATTTGGCCTTGTATAGCCAGCCTGTGATGGGTGTAGACTTTCTAATTCCTGAGTTGATTGCAAAGCCTATTTTTTATTTTCCCTGTATTGCAAATAAGTTGGCTTTTAACTATAGATCTGGCTAAATGTGGCCCACAGTACTTATGGCACTGCCTGAATATTGGGTAACACTGAAATTTCCTCTTCCACCTAATTAGGCTATTTCATTAAATCCTGATTCCCACAAAGCCCTGAGGCAGACAAAATGTAAACAAAATTTTTACCAGTGGGAGACACATGGTGTGGTGGATTGATAACTGGTGGTCAACTTGTAACACCAGCTGAACTGAATCAGTGTGGTGCTGAATGCATGGCCCACCTGAGGACTGTTGCCAAGATAAAAAGGAGGACTAGAGGGGAAGAGTTTAGTTCGGTGGTGTTGGTCCTCCTGTTGCCATAGGTTCTCCTGGAAGATCTTGTCGAGCTGCTTTCCTGATATGAATTTGGTTGTTCTCATCATCAGAGGAACTCAGGACGATGCCAGTAGAAACCTACTCAATACAAAGCAGCTGAGGAACAGATGAGACAGTAAGCATTGGGAATAAGAGAGCACACTTCTACGTCATACATTACAAGGAAAACATAATTTATAGGAAAACATAAGACACATAATTTATAGTATTATTTATAGTGGGCACCCAAGGAGTCATACACAAGTACAGGAAATACGTCCCAATGCTAAGACCCAAGGAATCCAGCTCAAGGCCTGGATTCCACAGCAGTGTCCAGCATGAGTCCAGCTGGAGACGTAGAGCTCATGACAATGCCTCCCACAAGTCCAACTGGAGGCCTAGAGCCCACGGCAATGACTCATGCAGGTCTGTTTCACAGATCTTCACTGGGAAGGCCCAAAGGTCAGCAGGGGAAGTCAGAAAGTCTATGACAGAGTGGTATGAAGCATCTGTGCCAATAAGTTGAGGGTTCTGCACTGAAGCCAGAAAGAAACACTCAACATAACTACCAGAGCTCCCCCAAAGTGAACTTCAGCCATTCTCAGAGACAACAAGGTCCCAAGCTTCTCTGACCATGAGAACCAGCCAAGCTCATATCAAGAAAGAAACTCAACAAGCCCCTCCATGAGAACCCACGGCAACAAGAGAACCAATAGCACCAAATAGCATCTCTCAACTCTTGCTCCTCAGTTTTCCTGTTCATCTTGGCAACAGTCCTCAGGTGGGCCCCCCACACAGCACCATGCTGATTCAGTGCATCTGGTGTTAAGGCGAACCCCAAATTTTAATCCAGTACACTACCTAACTCGACAGTCAGGGAATTAATCTGCTAACAAGTGCAGTACCCTCCTGATCCAGTCACCTTCCAAAACCCACACTTCTGAACTCATGAAACACTTGGGGGACATTTAAAATCTAATTCATGAATTTACACTTTCAAAAGGAAAAGTGTATTTTGGAAAAATATACCATCTCAAGAAAGAGAAGTCTTAAATGTTTTTCCTCTTGTTTGCATATCTATTATAATATACCTTCAAAAAAGTCAGTAAGGCAAGTAAATTTTTGGCTTGAATTCTATATTCAAGTGGGTTCTGACAGTTTTTACTAACCTTCTCTTCACTCAACTGATTTTCTGAACTCATTATCCTTTGTACACCAAAACTGATTTCATTACAGAGAGGCTCACAAAAAAAGATTAAAGAGCAATTGTCTTGCTAATTAAAAGGGTAAGAAAATCAATAAAATGATGACATTTAAATTATCTTTATTTACTATGTCTCCCTACTCAAAATGAAACCACTGTCATGTAAAATAAAATGAATTTCTTAATGGATCATTTCTTTCTCTTATATGAAAGGAAAAAAGGAAAAGAAAAAAATGAGGAGTGAGGCAGAAATCAGTGTATTTTCCAGAAGATTATCTTAATCTGCTGATTATGAATAGCTGAAAACTATTTCTTAAGAACTTCCTTTAATTAATTAAAGACCAATGTAATTAAATCCATATTTGGAAATCAAATTTACTTCAAACCACAAGGTTAAAGAAAAAATTCAACTTTTTCCATTGATAACACTTGTAAAACTTGACCTCTATTATTTATTAACAATGTTATATGAAAATCCTGGACAAACTACAAAGATTAGAGTCAGGAGAGGGCTGCAATTGATTAGATCTATTTCATTATTATAAATTATGCTGCTGCAATTTAGAACAGCTAACAATTAGTACTAATATTTTTTACTTCAATTTTTAGCAGCCTGAAATGAATTTCCTTAAGTGAAAGTTGATAGTTCTGTAAGAGTCATCACCACACATGACTTACTTATTTTTATAGAGGGAAAAAAATAACCAACTTGGCAGAAGTAGGGGAAGGATTTGTTTTAACCCAAGTCTGAGAACTATTGAGGTTCTCTTTTCCAGTACATTAACTTTGTTGACCACAAAATAACACAGTGACCACATCAAAATTACCTAACCAAGCATTGTAGGTCAAACTAGCTATTTTGTAGAAATTGCCTCTTTATGAGATTTGTTTTAGAAGTGTGTTTTGCCAAGTACTTTGACATCCTTAAGTTCACACATAACTGATTCTTAAAGGAGCTAGAAGAAAAAGTCAACGTAAATTTAACCTTATTATGTAAGATGTTTGTCGTTTGTTGGGGGAATAGCAAGATATGGAAAAAACAGCAAAAGTAAGAAAAAAGTGACCATACTCTTTCCCTGCTACTATGTAAATTACAGGGAAGGTCAGTCCAGTATGAAGAATGAGGAAATAATGAATTCACATTTTCATAGGATACATATACTACTTAGTTTATGTATGTTTCTTAGTACGGTCTTATGACATCAGTTAACCTGTAACTATCCTCAAACACTTCCACCACTTTTTAAACTTGGATTTTTGTGTCCATTTCCTTCCTCTTTGCTACCTTTTTTGCACTTGCCCTATTGTCAGAATATAGAATGATGACTTTGGTACATTTCTAAAAAGCTCTTAATGTTTGCTAATATTCTTCAGTTAGATTAAGGTCAACACAGATCAAGGTTTTATTTTCTTATAATATCCAAGTTATTCTTGGAATGAACAGTAGACCCAATCTTCAGAAGCAATAGACAAAATGGAATTGTTAATATAAATGTCTACTAAACATAGGCACAAACACTCATAATCATCAACTTTCAAAAAGTGAAATTAATCAAATTGTATTGGCAACATTCTTTTTACGCTAAAAATGGAATAGGCAAGTTATTGTCACAAAATTTCTGTCTTGGAATTTTCTTTTATCATTTTTTCAAAGCTACTACAAATACAATGTAGTACTTTAATAACCAGAAAATAATAAAATTTATTAAATATATATAATAGATCACTAATTCATAAAACAAAAATAAATAAGAAATCTTTTGGTTCTACTTACCATTCAAAGATAGCGACAGATCAGTACTTGTACTTTCTTCTTACAATGTTTTTATTCATAATCACAATTTTTAAGGAACAGGTTTCCCACTGTAGATTCAATGTTATTTCTTTCCCTAATTCTACATAATATTAATATCCAGTGATATAATTTCTGCTTGGAAGAAGCCATGCAAGTGTTTAAATTGAACCATGTGACACTGCCATTTTTATAAATCACAACTGTTCAAATATCAGTAATTTCAGTTGCTTCAAAGGAATAGTTTTAAATTATATTGGTAATGAGAGTGACATGTAAAACAAATTGATAGCTTTTTATATGCCAATATTTATTTCTAACTCATGTTTGCCTATGGGAACATTACATGGATGTGTTAAATATGAGAACATTTTAAAAACAAACAAAAACTATCAAGCCATCGGGTCTATTCACTTTGTGAGCAATTGTTGCTCTGAACAGAACCTTGAAGGCAAGACATAGCAGCTGATGGAATGATGTTTGGTGATGATCAAAGACTGGTTTCGTGCCAAAACTGAAGTTCAGATGTTGGTTGGGGGTACAGCAAAACCCCAAGCTATACTGAGGATATAACTTTCAGTAGTTGCTTTAACTCAGTGGTTGGGTTCAACCACAAACCATCTGTACTTTGTAAATGAACCTAATTCAGCTGATGGGCAGTGCTAACCAGAAGCACAGTAGAATATGCCATTATGCATCATTTTAGCATAAATCAAGGAATATCAAGAAGATTCGGTACTCAAAAGTAGCTTTCCCACAGTTACCTACATTTACCATTATGGCTAACTCATTCTCTTTTGTAAAGATTTGTATATCTAGTCCATGGTATTTTAAATTTACGCATCACTGAGACTAATACATTAAGACATAAGCTTATTTTTAAAAATGCAAATGATAACATTACTCATCAGACATCAAAAATACAGCTATAAAACTTCAGTATTTGAGGCATGGGAAATAATCCCATTGATGGTAAACCCATTTTCTTCATAATATTCCTCATTGACTGATGCTTTACATTTTCATTCAATGATAAACTACTACTGGTAGTTTTCAGAAATCCAGACCATATACAAATACTAATTGGATTATATTCAATTAGTAATCAATTAGAAAAGTCTTTGAATAGAAATCATAGTATAATTCATGGATCTCTTGACTTGGCTTCTAACAGTAGTAATGCAGGCACTGTAAGGGACTGCCCAGCCCACAGCTCCCCTGGCTAATGACTGCCCTCACGCACATTTGGGTCCCAGCAGTGTATCTGCACTTCAGAATCTGTTAACATGCACAGTTAATTAAACAAAAGGGAAACAATCAAAAATCTTCCTTTTGAAAATGTGAGAATGGGACTGAATGAGCTACTTGGTCTCTTACAGGTAAGAATCAATCTAAATTCAGGAGGGCTGTCCTGATCATCTGACCATGATCTACCATTCCTCAGGAAGAAAGAGGGTGGGGGGGGGAGAGAGAGAGAACAAGCAGGCATACCAATAGAAATAGAGATTTTCTGGGGTTCCAAATCTAGGCAAGAAGTAGTTGGGGTGCCTCAGCGGGAGGATTTATGCCCTCCTGGGAGCCATAATTGGATATATAGACTCTCAGTTGGAAACATAAATGCTCTATTTTGAGATTGTAATCTAGAAAAACAAAGGACTTTGACAAAATTATTTCCTAAATCATAACATTCCCCTCTGTGTATAGATATCATGCACATTTTCTACCTTGGGTCAAAATATATAATTGTGTTTTACTCTTTTTTTTTTTCAAACCATGGGAATTTTCTGACATGCTATCAATTGTGCAGACGGAAACACTGCATCTCTAAAGAATGGGAAATCCTTTCTGACACAGTTTGTTGGTTCTTCTGGCCATGAAATTTGACAGACTATAAATCCCTTGTTTACTATTGTGAATGACAAGATAGGATTAAGAATTGTTTTACACAAAAATTGCAGCTAGGTAATCACTAGCACCACACCCTGAGACAATTATTGCTGTATTTGAAGGGGTTATGATCAACAAGGAAATCTGTATGTTCTCTTTATGTGTACACTTAGGAAAAATAAAGGTTAAAAATAAAAACTAGGACAGTTCACAGTTGCCATCATTCTGCCTAATAATAATAATAATGAAGGAAAGCAGGAAATAAACAGTTGGGCTTGAAGTGGATGTGGCTTTCCTTTTAGATGCCGTCTTCCATCAGTGTAAGGCATAGGAAATATGAAAAGCTGTTACTCAAATGTGATGGTACAAGCCGATCTCATGGCCAAGGATAACAACCATTCATTAACGTAAAAAAGAAAATTGTATGTCGTAGTGTTTCTCTATTAAGGAGTTCATTATATTTTTAGACAACATGCAAAATGTGTAGACGCTGAAGTCACTGTCTCTTGGCTTTGCTAAGGATGTCTATTGTCCACAAGGTTCTTTCCTTGGCTATCAGCCACTAGACTGCTGTCTTTCCTCCCTCACCCACCTCCTTGTCCCATCTGCCACATGCAAACACTCCAAATCCCTGGGCAAATAAGTTTCTTAAAGTCTAAATCTGCAGTCTCCATTGATGACCAAATTAGGTTTCCCACTAAGTAATTATAAATTCCTCTGCACTTTTTCCTTCATGGTTCCTCTCATTAATGTAAAGAGAAAATCATTCATAACTATCAATTTTATTTTGGTGTTCTCCATTTGACACAAGCTGCACGAGAATAAGAATCTTGCTTGTTTTGTTTTGGCTTTTTTTCTTACCTAAGCACCTACAAACCCCAGTAGCATGCACTATGCTAGGTACATGGGAAATGTTCATACATATGGTGTGTGCTTAATGGGTGTGTAGATATGTATTTTTGAATGATGAGTGCTTATTCTTAAAATAATCTTGTGCCTATCATCACTGAATGTTTTTACTTAAAGAATATATGATAATTTTTATTACTGGCTTACTCCATCCAGGTGAAGTAAAACAGATTTAAGGAGTGAAAGGCTTTTATGGTTCCTCCAATACAAAAAAATACGTACATTTTTGTACTCAGAAAGTATACAGTAGGCTTATTAGGAGAAACAGATCTATTTCCTTTAGTTCTTTCCACCCATTTCTCAATAATTCCAAGTGATGCTAACACCTTGGGTTTTTTGTTGTTGTTGTTGTTGTTGTTTTTGCTTATTTACTTGTTTTAAATTATCCTTTTCTTTTGACCAGGTTATAACTTTCCCCTTGGTTCTAGTGATTTAACTTTCCCAATGCAGTCTCTCTATGTCTACCCACAAAATAACAGTGTCTAAAGAATAGAGACTTCAACACACATCATGGGAATGACTTATACATTCAAGTCACTGCTGAACAGAAGGGCAAAGTGTTTTGAATGGGGAGCTATGCTTCTAATTAGTTTCCAGTGCTGACACTTATCATGTTGTCATTCTAGGTCATGTGTCAGGGGCCATATGACATCGGGTTCCTTATTCTTCAGAAAGTTTGATTGATTTTTAGTCCTGTATCCCTCTAAGCAGCCATTCCCAGCACATAGCCAGTGCATCATAAGTTCTTCTTTGGTTGAGTAAAAACTCGTCCTTGATTTGAATTAAATAGGCTCTTTGATAGAGATATATACTATGGAAGAGAAAGACATTTGAATGTAAATCTTCCTTTGGTAACTTCCTAAATTGCTTAGCATTCTTCCAAGCGTATAGATACATTCTACTATGTGTGTTTGTGTTTGTGTGTGTGTGTGTGTGTATATATATATATATATATATATATATATAATCTATGTGTGCACATATGCATATATGTGTGTATGTGTATAGGAACACACACACACATATATATATATATATGCATACATATAAATATATTTGTGTGTCAAAAAACATATTGAAGTTAGTAGGTACATGACTATATTTCTTTAATTTGTGGTATAGGTGTTACTTTTAAAAATTTTTAAAATAGTTTTGCTACTCCCTGGCCTAAAATAAACAAAAAGCACAACCACAACCATAGCAACAACAAAATCAGAAATTTTCCACTAGTAATTTAGAAAAGAAACACAATAAGATAAAAATGAAAACAAAAAATAATTTAAAAGGTAAGACATAAGGAATAGAGTGCTGAGATAAAATGTGAAAATGTCTTAACAAAGAAACATGCTACATTGTATGACTAATGGGAAGCATATAAAAATAGAAAGTATAGTCATCATTTTATGAGAAAACCAAATCTCCCAAAACTTTGGCATAAGATTAAAGTCATGGAGCATGTTAATAAAAAGTCTGTAAACAACAGACTAGGACTACACTTGCTACTGAAGATCCAAGGAGAAGTGACAACTTATCTTCCTGCTTTCTGGGGTTTTCAACTTAGAAAATTAGAATTCTAAGATTCTCAGAGCTTGGAAGAGAGAAGAAGTGAAACCTGTCTTTTCTGAACAAATACATGAATTCCTACTGTACAAAGATGGAACACAGCACAGAGATGCATACACATCTCCAAGCAAAATCTTAGGAATAAAATGTCATGGAAAGATGCTTTAGTTATTTGAGAGAAAGAAAATTTCTTCATTTAATGTGTTGTCAGGATACTTGGCATGCAGAAAGTAATTAATATATACTTATTGGATAGAATCATGCAATCAGTTTAAATCAAATGAACTGACTTCAATATAACCTTACATAATTCATTCTCTCAGAATTTCAGAAATCCAAGCCTAACTTTCTCCATCACAGCCTCCAGTTTAACTGCACTAGAACGTGTCTGTCTGTACTTCTGCCTTCTGAATACAGAACTCAAGGCAATTTCTAAAGTAAAATATCCAGATTTTGTTTCATTATTTAAGATTGTTCCAAATTTGGATAGATGCCAGTAAGTAAACTCATAAACACCTATAAGGCAATATAAATTTCTTTGCAAATGACCTTGTGTTTTGCATCACTGGGACAATGAATTTATTGCTTCGCATCCAACATATACAAAACACAAAATGTGATACATCGTTAAAATGCTTTGTCTTGGTTAATGGTCTTCAATACTTTGAAAAGTGAGTATTTTTAGCCTTTCTTTTTATATAAAGAAATTGAAAACAGTATTTTCAAGCTAAGCAGAGATTGAGAGTAACAGCTCCAGTAACTATGTTTTCTTTCTTTCTTAGCAGGATGTTAACTTTGTTGGTATAGGGAAAGTTCCCAACTAAAAACAGCTTCCCAAACCTCTTTGTTGGAAAGTGGAGCCACATAGTAATATTTCTGCACAGGAAGACATGTGACTTCATTTGGAACGATTTCTGAAGAAGCACCTTATATAGGAAATGGACTCATATAATGCCACATACACAGTTTTTGCCTTTCTCCTGTTGACCTTCTTCCTGACAGAAATACAGTTGTAGAGGATAAAGCTCTTGACACACACACACACACACACACACACACACACACAGAGAGAGAGAGAGAGAGAGAGAGAGAGAGATATGCATGCACAAACACCCAAAGTTCATTACTCTGGTAAGACAGTGTGACCTTATGGTTCCAACTATTAAGGAAACTGAAGCAGGAGGATCTTGTAGCCCAATCTTTAAACCTATTAAGATCCTGTCTAAAAACAAAACAAAACAAAAAGAGGCTGAGTGCAATGGGTGTAGCTCAGTGGCAGTGATTGCCTAGCATGTGCAAAGCCCTGTGATTCAATTCCCAGAATGTCTAAAACAAACAGACAGTCAGAAATTTTGAATTTATGTAGCATTCTGAACAGAGACTATCTGTATAGAAGTAACAACACATAACCTGAGATTTTAGGTTTCCAGAGGCTGCAAATGGAGAGCAGGGAAATAGATGACAGAAAGTAACGGAAGCAACAACTTATTTAGCAAAGTTTGTTTGTGAGGTTCACCTAATTTTGGAATTTCTGCCTTCTTTATGATCACAATCTTTTCTTATAAAGGAGATTTATGGAAGTTCACATTTCTCAGGAACCTCTGTTTTAATCACATATGAAAAGCCGAAAATTTCTTTCTGCATTGTTGCCTCTCACTTGCCTCCAGCTTCAAATAACCCTGATGCTGAAGTGATATATTTCAGGGTGGCCTATTTTGATCTTTCCTATCTTCAGGGTAGAGATGGAAACAAGTAACAGCTCTTTTTCTAATTTGACTCCAAATACTATACACCAATCTTTCAGAAAAAAGTTGCATTTAGAAATAAGGTATGGCTGGTGTTCAGAATTCAGCCACAGGATTAGATTTTGTATCTATTCTTTTTATTTACTTTTATTTTAAAAATGAATAATAGATATAATGTTTCATTGCTTTATAAACTAATCTGTCAACATAGGACAACAAAGTGCATTTGTTTTAATAGACATCTCAGTGAGATGTTAATTTAGAGTAATGATGATGGATGATAGTTTAATTCCTACAGAAAGAGCAAAGCAACTCTGTCCATAGCAGGATATCCAGGTTGGCTTAGGACTGCCAAGAAATTCACACATTAATGAGAAGCATGGAAAAAGTGGGGAGAAGCCTTGCTCTGCCATTTTCCTCTGCCTCTATCCCAACCATTTCATTTTTCCCTGCAAATCTTACTGTTTTACACTTTCTTCATTTTGTACAGTTGTAAGATCTAAAGTGAACTTAATCCATTCTCAGTAGATCCTTTCTTGCAGCATAGGGTGGCAACTGATGAAGTGAGCTGTATATTTAGAAGCATTCTAAACAGTACAGAGTGGGAATGGAAATAGCATCTCATGCTGCAGATATATTCACTTTCACTTTCAAATACAATTTTTGCCAATTTTTTTTTGTCTGGTAAAACAGGTCTTCAAAAAGATTTTTTAAATAATTATTTTGAAATAAAATATCTTATTTCCCCAATATTAAAATATGAAGCTTGGGAAATAGAAAAGATTTTAAAAATATTCTTCCTCTATTTTCTCTTATGTATGATTATAATACGTAAGTATATATAAATTTTGTAGTTTTGATAACCTAGTTCCATTGAATTTTCCTTGTGAAACTTAATAGTATTATGAATTAGATTTGGAGACTTTTATTAGTCCAACACACTTAGGATACATTCAAGGTATATACACAAGAAACTAGATAACCAGTGCCTAGGCAGTGATTCCAGGAGAGCCCTAGATTTTCTCTACACCACAAATACATTATCCTCCAAGATCCTGTCTCAGATGTCAGCAGATACATACAGCTCCTACCACCTCAACAAAGGATCTCTTACTGGGAAACTAAGATGGAGTCATTCAGGAGAGGAGATTCTGGGATATACACAGTTCTAACAGAACGTAGAAGAGTACAGTGTGATGTCACATTAACAACAGATGCTTAGGCACTTTATCTTATAGAAAAGTCAAAAGGCTGACACTTTTGATTCTACCAAAAGCATGGAATATAGCACAGAGTAGACACAAATGGTCTAGTCCTGAACCAAGTTTTTTTCTATCTATATTTTCTCCCTTGATGTTCCAATGCAGACTTGGGACTTGAATTATCACTTACAAAATGACAGTTTCCAAATCTGTATTTCCATACTAGACATCTTCCTTTCTACCAGGAAAGTATTTGTAGTATTCAACCAACCCTTGTTTCTTTGGCTAGTACCTTAGTCCAAGTTCAACATCATTAGTTGCCTGCCTTAAATAGAATCCCAGCTTTGACTTTTAATCTTTTAGTCTCTCAAAACAAAGTGATACATAGAAATGATTTCACCTGGTAAATCAAAGTCATATCTTGTAACACACAGAAGCAAAATACTTTCTACTTATGTCTTACAGTAAAAGAAATTTCAAATAAAAACAAAAAAGCAGAAATGGCATGTCAATCACTCTTCCACCCAGAACTTTCTGTGGTTTCCATTCTTAAAGTCCAGCTGATCATGGGGTACTGCAAGGTTGTCTGTCTTTCCCTCCTAACCTCACTTTCTGAGACCACCCCACGCTTTGCTCTTGTGCTATGCCAAGCAGCCTTCTGATGTTGAGGTCTTTGAACTTGCTGTCCCTTCTATTTCAGGGTCCTCGCTCCAGGGTCCCCTTTAGTTGCAACTTCTCAGTGAAACCTTCCACGATTTCTCTATATCAGCTAATGTCTTTTCCAAGGCCTCTGCCCCTTGCATTTATTTCCTAGAATTAGTTCATGACAAATAATATGCCATGTCTGCCTCTCTCTTCTGCTATATTTTAGGGTCCATGAGGGCATTCATGTCTTTTTTATTCATAGCTACTTTCATAGATAGATTACCACATTCCAGCATTTTGTAAACACCAAAAAAATTATCAGTGAATGAATAAATGATTAAAAACTGAGTAATGCAAAGAAATGAGAAGAGACAAGTGCAATTGTCAAGCATGTATTTCAGCTCCCCACAATAAGTGAGTGTATTGCAACATGCAAGAAAGATATCTGTTGTGAAGTTCATTTAATTAAAGTGAATTTCAGCAACTTCTTATTTAATTTGGTGTGCAGTTAGTGGTTTTTATTTTGTTTGACTCTATATTAATATAATGTGTGGAAAGGCTGGGGACTAGCCTTGATTAGTGCAGCAGCTAGGTTCAGTAAAACACAAAAATAGTGATAATATTATGCCATTTTTTATTTTTGAAATAAACACTGTCAAAATGAAAATATGCTTTCTTTTGTGTCATGTATAAACATACTTTGACCTGGAATTTAATGGGCTTTATGCGCACATTTCTCAACATTTCCTACTAACAATTTCTACTTACGTTTCACACTCTGTTCCGCATGCCTCCTCAGTGTCACATGCTGTCTTCATTCTGCCTGACTGCTGTTCCAGCATCGATTTGTTTATATTTTCTCTTCATCTGAGGCTCACTTCAAGTGCCAGTCCCATAGCCATTCTTTCTCTGATTTACATAGGTGGATCAAGGCGCTCCTTTTCCTGCTTTTATTGTACCATGAACACAGTCTTGCTAGAAGAAACTACACATGTAATGTTACTATTTGATTGCCTTTCACATTGCTTATCCCAGTGTGTACTTATTAAAAATATTTTCCAAACGAATAGCTATATAGAGAGCAAACTGACATGCAAAGCTATATTGAAGTCCTACGTTCTCACAATTAATGCTGAAATAAGATTGCTTTATAGTCTAGAGATATAAAATTGTGCATAGAGATGAAATACACTAATTTTTATAATGCAATACACCTTGAACACTGAAGGACAAAGTATATTTAATTTCCTAAACATTTAGAGAAATTAAGCTAGCAATTTTTTCACTCCATTAATATCATTTTTATCCAATGAATCATTTAAATTTTAATGTCTATAAATTTCATTAAAGCTGATGAATCTACTAAAATTTAGCCATTAATTTATGTACAGTGAGGATTTTTGACTTTTTAAAAATTAGATTTCAATTCCTATAACTAGAAAAAAGATGAAACAATTCTCATTTGTAACTCCATCCTGATACCCTACTTCCTCCTCACTACCATTAGCAGATGAGTGCGTCTTCTCTGCCAAGGCAGTCATTTGAGATGGGAACATCATTGTATTAGAATTTGCTGGGTTCAAGTTAATACAAAGAAAATATAAGAAAAAGAAAGATTTTATGCTGTAAGAATATGCTGAAAGACATACTTTAAAAATGAAGAGCCAGAAAGATAGTCTCCAAATAATAAAACATTTTTGCTAGATCTCAATCTTACTAATTTTAGAAATTGAAATATATAGTGCTGCTAAAATTATTGCTTTTCCAAGACCTATACACAATTAATTGAGCCAAAATGTTTTCAAATAAGAGTTCAGAACTTTCAAGAAATATATCCATAATTTCCTTGATACTTCTGCCCTTGAAAATTGTTCTTGCCTCTTTTAGAGTGGAATAAACTTAGTGATTCATTTTTAGTGAATATAGTTGTAGAAAGGTGAATTATCACTTCTAAGATTAGTCTATAAAAGAATCGCAAGTCTCTCTTATACTATTTACTTTCTCTCTCCTTCCCTCAACCCCTTCCCCATTCATTCTGGAAAAATCAGCTATGTCATGACGTTAATGAGACATTTCTGGAAAAGTACGAGATAGCTGCTTCTTTCCACGCCCTGAAGATCCTCTAGCATTTAGTGAAATTTATACATCAAGTACCTAAGACCTTGACAGCCCTGTGAGATTTTTCAAAGATAATTACTCATCCTAGTCAAGACTTCTAGTATCCTCAGCCCTAGCTGCTGTCTTGTCTCTAATTTCATAAAGGACCCTGTAGTCTTCATGGCTATGCAACAAACGACCTTGTACTTAAAATAATGTATATGTATTGTTTCATGGTTTCCATGGATCAGAACTCCAAGTATAGTTTTAACAGAGTCCTCTGCTAAAAGTTTTACAAACTGAATGAAGGCTAAATAACATTTCTTTTAGGATCTTAGGACTTACAAGATGCTTGTTGACAGAATTAATTTCCTAGCAGTAATAGAACTCATGGGGCCCAGTTCATCAAGGCTGTTCACCCAAGTAGTAGGTCAAAACTATAGAGACAATTTCTATTTGATTGATTTAAATTTTTCTATTTAATTAGAAACTTCATTTAAATTTGCAAAATCTCTTCACGTTTGCAATAATCTATTGATTTGTAAAGGGATTAAACAAATGTATGACTACTAGAGGGTAGGAACCCCACATGACAGCAATCATGGACATCATCTCAGAATTCTGCCTACTACAAAGTCTAAAGCAGATCCACCTACCCAAGGTATTTCCAGTTTTCTTACTCCTGGGATAATGCATTCATTATGTCAACTGCATTCATTGCTGCTCTTGAGGGTATTGTTATACAGCGATAGGTACTAACATGGTGACACTACGCTTTTATGAATTACGCTCATTATACATAGTACCTTCCCTCTTTTATACTGCATTTGACTCAGAAGCTCCAATTTTATTGACAATGGGTGTTGAAAGAGGACTATATGAAAGAAGAATATGATCTTGGAAATTTATATGAAGAATTCAACAGAAAAAAATAACAAGAGACTAGATATTGTAAAATATAATCCAACTATTCAAAACTTAATTTCATTAATTGACACAGAACTGGCACCAATTTTTGCATCAGAAACTTTCATTTAAAGCATTGGGTTAAGATAGTTATACTATTAATTTCTCTTAATTCATTGAAAGGAAAGGTTTGTGCTAAGATAGTTTGGACAATTAAATGTCTATATCTCATACTCTAAGTAACTAATTTAAAGATAACATGCAATGTAGTAATCATTGTTACTCTCATTACCTTTTTTGGAAATTTTGTTTTATTTTTTCTCTTTAAAATATGTAATTTTTTAAAAAGCACTGGGGCTTTAGTGTAATACTATCTTTGAGGTCAAAATAGAAATTTAGAAGCAGAGTCATCTTACAGTCAAATCAAATCAACAAATCTTTCTTGTTTTTATTTTATTCTTGTTCTTTGCTTTGTTTTGTTTTGTTCTGTCTGTATTTTTGACACATGGCCTCACTATGCAGTTCAGGCTGACCTTAAACTCACTAAGTAACCCAGGCTGGCTTCGAACTCACAGTAATCCTCCAGCCTCAGCCTCCCAAGTACAGGGATTACAAGTGTATGCCACCCCTCCTGGTTTCTTGTTAACATATCAAAATTAAAATTATTCATGTTCTAAAATATGAAACGTTTTTTCTTTTCACAGAAAATAGATGTATATTAAATTCTGCTCTATAACAAATGAAATTAAAAACTATACAAAAACTATATTTAAAAACTTTAGATATTGAATTCTTTTAGATTTTAGAATTTTAAAAATCTCCAAATAATAAAATTCACATTTTGTGCATTTGACAGATGCATAAAGTTTTAGAAACACCACCACAGCTATAAAACTATTTTATTGCCCATAATGTTCCTTCTCACAGTCCCTTTACAGTCAACTCCTTGATCCACCCATTCCCCGGCAACCACTGACCCATTCACAAGCCTTAAACTTTAGCTTTTGTGACATAAATAGCAATGTATAGCAGAAGATCATACAAAAATGAACCGTATATTGTGCCTGGCTTCTTCCCCTTAGCAAAATGTATTTGAGATCTATCCATATTTCTGTATCTATGAATAGCTCTTTTCATTAACAAGTTGTTTTATGTTGTATGAATGTACCAGTCTTTGTTACCTAGTGTCTTTTGAAGGACATCGGTTCATCAGGGTGTCTCCAGTTTTTAGAGATTATGAATCAATAATGTACAAATATTCATATGTGTATTTGGGAGAGGGAAATATCTTTTTAAGACATAGTATGAAAAAATAGATCTTCACAAGGAAAAAAGTAAATAAAACTTTCTTCCACCATACACAACAATTGATCAGTAATGAATTGCAGATCATACTAAAATATGTTTTATTAGGAGGCTGAAATAATCAAACATAAAGAAAATATAATATTTTATTAAATTAATGAATGTAATAACTTTAAAATATATTAAAATGAACATATTTATCAAATACATCATTAAATGAGTAAGAAGAATAAGTCCCAAAGTGAATTAATGTAAATTATATGTGATTGATAAAAATTTCATATCCTGATGTCATTCACTTTTGTGTACTCAATTTGAAAACTGCCAACATCCAAGGATGGAGGTACATGGACCAGCAACCCAGTATAGGTGTCATCCATTGGTGAGCAACCTGATGAAAGTGAGCTCAACCTCATTAGTGATCAGAGCAATGCAAAATAAAACCACAACTGAATGCCACAATACTAGTCCACGTAATCCAAAATGGTGAGACTGAAAAACAAATAACACAGAATACAGGCAAGTGTATGACACACCTTTATACAAACACTACTACTATTTATTTATAATCTAGAGAGATGAATAGGGATGTAGGACAAACAAATGCACACAAAAATTATCAGGGAGGCGTTTCCAAAGTTGGCAGACCGGTAGGTAGCAGGATAGGGATCCTCTCTGAGAGAGACAGCTCAAATGCCAGAAGAGAACACCCTGGAGAGACCCAAACAGAGGGAGGTGGATTCTCTTAACCCAGGAAGAATGGAAAGGAGCTGCTTGAATATGAAGTCCTGGGGCTACCATTAGAGAAGATAAGATCATCCAGCACAGTGGTCTCACCAAGCTGCCTGAATTCCTGCCTGAGACCAACTTGACAGACCAAACCACGCTGATGTGACTGGCTTGAGCAGCCCCGAGCGTGGCGCTGGAACCAGCCCTTAAGCGATCCAACCAGAGGCACCGTGAATTTGCACCACAGCTGCACTGGGGTCAGAGATCGGGGAGCCCAGCAGTTCTCAGGGACCAGCAACAACATGCGGCGAGTGATGGGAATAAGACCCTCCCATGGGAAAGGGGCAACCAATTGGACGGCATGTTGGATTTGGGCAGAACAGCCCTAAATCCATAAGGAGGTGGCTTAAGTTGGTTGCTCCCCTTACCCAGTGGATTGGTGGGATCTGCTTGGACTGGGCCGCACCCCTGGCCAGAACTCAGTGGGTTGCCACAAATTAATTCCCTGAGCACAGTGCACACTGATGCAGTGAAGGCCCACAAAGGTTGACTAGCCGGGAGGGGAAGAGCCAGAGTACACAGCCTTGCTTGAACTTCAGTCTCTGACAGCAGACTGCAGAGGGCAGAAGCCCCTAGCCTGTGTGTTCCAGACCAACAAGAAAAGGGGCTGGGAATTACACTATACACTTGTATGGAAGGAACCAAAAACATGACGAGAGAGAGAAATAAGAAAAAATCCCCAGCTCCCAACCCTAAGAGCATTGATCCAGTAGAGGTAAATACAAAAGAGATTGAGGGCAGCAAACATGCAACATCAAACACAGTGTCAGCAGACATAAAGAGATATCTTTGGAACCTCGTAAACAAGATCAGAACTGAAATATTAATTCAAATTAACAAGAGATAAGTAGATTAATAAAAGAAAGGCTGGGTACCTCTCAAGAATACACAGACAGAAGAATGGAGGAACACAAAAGGAGACAAATGTTCAATGAAGAATACAAAAAAAAGCCTAGAATTCATGGAGCAGCTTCAAAGAGATTATCAGGAGACTAAAGACTCCATAGAAAGCTGGCGAAACTGCTTAAAAGAAACCAAAGATAGACTATCCAAAATTGAACACAGGCTTACAGTGTGTGATCATGAAAGGGAAGATCTCTTAAAAATAACAAAGGAGCAGGCAGTAACTATGCAAAGGCTAGAAGATGACAAGAGGATCTATAACTTCAGAATAAAGTATGTGAATGAAGAAGCAGGAGTCAAAACAGAGGAATTGCAAAGGCTATTCACAGAAATTACTAAGGAAAACTTCCCAAACATAGAAAAACAAAAAGATATGCAGAAGTATGAAGCATACAGAACTCCGAGACACATAATAATCAAGATCCCAGAAATGCAATATAAGAACAAAATATTAAAAGCCATCAGAGAAAGGAAACAGATCATGTATAAAAGAAAACCCATCAAAATCACGGCAGACTTCTCAACACAGACCACCAAGTCAAGAAGAGCTTGGAGTGAAGTAATTCAAGCCCTGAAGGAGAACAACCTCCAGCCCAGATTGATGTATCCTGTAAAACTTTCTCTAGAAATTAATGGAGAAGCAAGATGCTTCCATGACAAAGAGGAACTGGAAGAATTCATGACCACCAATCCAACCCCACAAAAAATACTGAAGGACATTCTAGAGAGAGAGAGAGAGAAAGAATGCAAGCATTTCAGGAACAGTGGCAGAGAGGCCTCAATGAATGGGGCAGACAGTGGAATGAAAGAGAAAAACAACCAATGGCAGAAAAATAGTATAGCAGAAATGAGGCAGAGAAGATTAGCTGTAATCTCTAATATAGATGGCCTTGATATAATAACAAAAGAAACAGGCAGAGTAGATCAAGGGATAGGGTCCATTGAGATGCTCTGTATAGGGAGGCAGTGGACCCAAAATAAGCAGTGCACCCTATGGGAGTGAAAGGGGAGGAATTGTCTAAAAAAGGAAGGCAGAGAATATTGTTAATTGGGTAACAAGATTTAAAAATCTACATTATTCTCATCACTCTGCTTGGAAGGATTGCATGCAGTTCCAGTTTGTCTACTTACACTAGACTTGAGGACATGGTCAGCTATCCCCAAAATAAGAGGACATATTAAGGTAATCATCCCTAATTTCTTATCAACTTAATCTGAAGCCCTTTATAACTTATAATGTCTTATTATGACTGATCTTATTTGAATCTGGTTTGTTAGATTGCTACTTTGTATTGACTGATTTCATTTAAATCTGTTATGATTGATAGCATCAAGTCTAAGAGTATAGGCAACTACACTGAAGATGACAAGATTCACTAAAATACTCACTCTGGTTTTATTATTACCTGCTTTTGAAGTCTTATAATGTCTCCAATGCTTCGTTTTTATTAATGTTGTTATACACTGCTGAGACACCATGGTAACCATTGTAGATCACCTTGTATTGTGGTTTTATATGACTTTTTGCTTCATGCTTTTCTAGGAATTGTTTTGTTTTTTCTTGCTTTGTTTTATTTTGTTTTTCCCTCTAATACAGAAAGGATATATATACATGTAGAGACTCATGCATGTGTAGAGCTTATAAACAGTTTAAGAGAACCAACTATATAACGCACGTTGAAATGGACAACTACTTTGAAGAAAAAGAGACACTACAGTACTCAGTGCTGATTCCATAATGTCATGATGTGAAATCCAGCAATACTATTATTCTTTGTTCAAAGTGATTTTAGCTTTTTTTTTGTTTGTTTAAGTTCAACACACATAAAGATATGGACAGCTGTTTTTAGGAGAATGAGAGACACTGTGACAGCCATTCTTGGCTTCCCTAATGTCTGGTCTTGAAGACCTGTAATGCCC